>BLKR01008961.1:465000-569748 GCA_011170035.1 Teleogryllus occipitalis
TGTCGCATCGCGGCGTGGGGCGCTCCGAGGCAGGCAGTTGTCCCCCACGCCGCCCCCCGCGCCGCGCGGCCACTGCCCCGCGCCAGGTGCGAGGAAGTGGAGCGCACCCACCGCGCCGAGCACTTACCATAAATTGATACCAGACGCCGACAAGGACATCAATAACAAATACTAATGTCTGTGTTTTTATGGCAACGGCTCAGAATGATGGCTAACACTTCAAAATGTTCTCATGATAAGGACAAAATTATTTCAAAGACGACATCCTCATCTATTTATTTCGTACATACGAAGGGTATAAAAATGGAGTGGTCTTATCTCATTCACATACAATGTCACAAAAGAGAAACTGGGAGGAAATTCTCAGAAAGCATGAAGTTCATTGTATAAATAAAGCAAAATTGGAGCAATTCCAGATACTTTAAATAAATACTCTGAAATGGAACAAAGGAGGAAAAGCAAAGCAATTTCTCTGGTAAATTTTAAATGTTTATGAACGTGAAAATTACAAAACGTGATTAGTACGATGAGTTCAAATTAGCATACTCGTCGCGTTCTTTATTCTTAATTTTTATAATTAGTGAAATTCATTATCGTAACCTTAATTTTGTAGTAATTTAAGAAAGGGCTCACATCACATAAAGCTGTGGGGCATGAAGCGAAACTTCCGGGCCAACATTTTAGAGATGCCCATCGCAAGAACTAAAAACTTCAGGTTTACGTTACGCAAGTTTTAAACATTTTGTTTGGAGGATCGTAACATGCATAAGAATGTG
Source organism: Teleogryllus occipitalis (assembly GCA_011170035.1). Classification (NCBI taxonomy): domain Eukaryota; kingdom Metazoa; phylum Arthropoda; class Insecta; order Orthoptera; family Gryllidae; genus Teleogryllus; species Teleogryllus occipitalis. The sequence continues at coordinate 465,777 of BLKR01008961.1, forward strand.
ATGTAAGTTGTAACAAGATGTAATTTCATCTGTAAACATAGATGGATAGTTAATGATCTTGAAAACGCATGTTAAAGATATTTCAAATAATCAAACGTGAGGTTTCAAAATACTCATATGCGGGGTTTCAAAAATCCTAGCTTAGCACACAGTTATAGCGAACAAATCTACCGTTTACCATCCATAAAATTAGGCGGAAAGCTTAAAACCCTGTATTTTTTTCATGCTTACAGCAAATACTGGAAAACTCAGAAAATAATGTACAAATGCGCACTAAACTTAGCTTATTCTCCAAAGAATAACGTGAAACAGCAATTCATTTTCTGAATTCTAAACTAGAACGGTTTCGAATGTTTTCCTATTTAATTGTCGGGCAAATGAGTAAAGGAGACTTATAAGACTCAGTAGTCTATGTTTCTTACTAATATATTATTGAATGATAAATTTTATTACAAAAAAAGTGGACAAGAAAAGTTCAAGGGCATAAAGCAAATTAATTATCATTTAGTATAATCAACAAAATTTTAATGGAAATGATTTTCCCGGTTGATTTTTCTAACCACTATTAACAAATAGTCTCAACTACGTAAAACAAATGAAGAAACCTGTTTGACTAGTCACTTACTACGAACTTTAGATGTATTATGCAAGATGCAGGAAAAAGACAAGAACAATCTTGCATTATAGTTTTTATTTTTGCTCCTATTATAATACTTATATTTTATTGTTATGTAGTATTGTTATTAATATTACATGAAATAATTCTATTTCATAGCGAATGCGATTTAATAAAGATAAATAATACATGAGTACTGTGTTGCGAATTAAAAAAAAACTAACATATCTCCCTAATCGCATGAATGTGGCAGCCTCTATAAAAATATGTAAAACACGAACACACGTTGTACTTGTGTGTGTGTGTGTGTGTGTGTGTGTGTGTGTGTGTGACGTCACTGTGAAATTTAATGGAACGCTTTAATACATTTTTAGTTGTCTATGTTTAAACCTACGAAATTACTATCTTAAATCTTCAATTGAAACTCATGTTAACTTCAGTGTTGGAAATAAAAAAAATTGAACTTCCGTAAATACAGCATCACTGAAACTCAGTTTTCTCATTATTAATTTCTCACTAATACCGATTCCTGAACTTTCAGTCAGCATTAAATTTCCTCATGCATATCCTTCATTCTCTAGCAGCCTTCATGTACTTGAATGTACCAAGACGTCGTACCTTTCACATACATGTCCCTACCTTTGAAAACAAGACAGGAAGAAGCGCTACCGATAAAGTCCGCTCGCAGACATTTCTGCCAACTTCCGGCGCCACGTGCGAGTGACACGGCCTGGCGAGCTGTCGACGCGGCGGCAGACCCGCTGGGTGCGCTGCGCCAAGTGTTGAAAACAACCGAGATAGCGTTGCCGTAAGTGATGCCTCGCGTCCGTCTGTACGCCTCAGGGAATGCGGAGGACTTCCTCTCGGTCGCCCCACTTTTCACGCTTCGCTTCGGAACGCATGCATTTGGAACTGGTCGTACTGGAGTTCAAGGGATTTATGCTCGACCTCTGTTGTTTTCTGATTAATATCTCCCGGTTGGAGTTTTTCCTCTCCTTTTATTTCATCTTGATCTCCTTTAAAATACAACTTCACTGCACGCACTTCACTGCAGTGTAATTTGTGAATTATCTGTGTTAATGGTATCTATGGAGCAGAAAGAAGTCATTTCGAGCAAGGAAGATAACAAAGATAACACTGGTTTACAGTGAAATTGTACCTTACACGAAAAGTATCATTTCTAGCTGTTTTGAGAATGCTAACCACGAAAATCGTAATGAAATTGCACGGTTAGCTCTCGTTTCAAATACAGTGGAGGTTGTAATTTGTGAAGATTCGCTATAATTTTACTATGTGCACGCGCTCCACCCTTCGTGTATTGCAAAATGCCACGTAATCTGCATATACCTTTGTTTCAGTGTCGTTGTGAATAATATGGTGAATATTCTTTTCGTTGACGTGGATACGCGCTTAAGATAACTACCCGCCGTAGTTGCGTGAATAATGCAAATATTTTCGTATTTGTGTGTTTGTTACAGTTATTGCAGGGAAGCGTCCAAAAACACCTTTGATAAAGAATGTTAACCTTATCTACTTGTGACTCAAACTTGTGGATAAAGATTAGACTTTGTCACATTACATCGTATTTGCAGCTGAATAAATGGTAAAAACGAGCAACGCAGTGCATTTGTCATTCCAATGATGTGGAGGAATCCCTCATATTGTAAGTACGACCACTATTTTTGCATGACACCTTCTCCATTATGAACAGAAAGAAAAAGAAAATACGTGAAATATAATATAGTAATTTCCCATCTATAATACGACCTACCCCTCACGGTGAAAATTTGTCCAAGCCAGATGCACCACACAGTTAGGATTTAGAAGCAGACCAAGATTTGGAAGGGCCTCAGTCAATATTTTTGAGATCTTAATTATTATGATGAATTCGAATCATGCGGTACAAAATCTCTATCAGAATTGAACGATAAGGTACACGACTTTGATCTTCCAAAGGTTAGACTGAACTATTGGTTACTAGCCCCAAACTGGGAAATGCCGCAGCCTATGCATCGACGTTTCTCAGATAGTTTCTAGCGAAAAATCGAGTGACAACTCTGTTACATTGTCCCTGGTCGTATGAGAGGCCACCGGCTGTTCTGTTCTCCCAGGTAAATGTCCCCATGAAAGGAAGGCTATATCAGACCGTTTTCGCAATTCAAAATGCAGTGACACAACAGCTACAATCATATCTAGAAGTGACTTTTATAGGGCATTCCAAAACCTTCTGGGAAGAAGTCAATTGTGTGTCGAAAGAGGAGGAAACTGTGTACGAAGTTGCAACAAAAAATTGTAGTTTTACGTAGTATAACGAACAGTTTTACCTTAGAATTAGGGTATTTCGATTCAAATAAAGAAAAAAGTTAAATTTTATAGACAAGTAAAATCAATCTTCGATTTAGAATTTTCCGTTAATTAGTGTGTAAATAAAAATGTCCTTAAATTTACTTCCAACATTTACATTACATTAAAAATGTATTATCTAGTGTATTCTGACATTCAGCGCCAACATTTAGAAAAGCACGAAATTCATTTTTGACAGACTTTAAACAATTGGTCAAAAGGGCATTAGATTACAGAAAGGGGAGGTAAAAATAAGAGATCAACGGAGCTGCTCTAATGTCGAAACGCCATTCGAGTACTGCTTTTTGGGTGTGTGTTTTTCTTCGTTTTTGGAGTTTGTACCCGTTTCCTCTTCGAAACTTCTCGCAGCCCCGTTTCCACTACGAAAAGAAAATATTGAAGTGCTTTTTGGTCGCGAAAGTACTCACGTAACGCGTGTGCAAACATTTAATCTCAATAGCTAAACCAAAATTAATTTTTGGCTCTATAAATTCAATGCTACTAAACATTAATCTAATTTCACATCGTTAGAATATTGAAAATATAATTCAAAGCATGAAATAAAATGTTAAAGAAGTACGTTTTATCAGTTACATTGTTTCTATTTTATATCAAAAAAACTAGAAGTAACGCTTTAATTTTTGCAGACATTTTCAAAATAAACAAATGTCTCCGAAGTTGTTTTAACAAACAGATCTTGCGCAAACCTATTTGCATATGAACCAATTCCTTCTCTTGAACCCAGTCGGCACTAACAGCCGACGGCAGGCTCACTGGACGGGCACGCTGTTCCACAGGCCGGTGGCTAGGACATCGTTGACGCACGCTCCACTACAGAAGTCGTTTTTGGTGCGAGCGGGACAAGGTCCGCGACACGGGGCGGGGGCGGGCGTGAGGGCGAGCTCGCTGGCCGAAACACGACGTGGGCGCCGGGGGCGGGCGAACGTTGTGTTCGCGCGGGGCGGGCGCGCGCACGCGTGTGCGTGCGCGTGTGTGCGTGCGGCAGGCGCGTGGCGCGTGCCGTGCCCGGGGGCGGCGAGCAGCCGGCCGCGTTGCCTGCCGCGCCAGGAGCGGTGACGCGGTCACGGCCGAGCGCTCTGCGCGGGCCTTGTGTTGGCCGACGACGCCATTGCGCTTCTACTCGACGGTCGGTTCGGGGGCTGGCATACCAACATGACATCACCGACCGGTTCTTTTTCATTTTCAATATTTCACCGCCGTCTGTAGCATGAGTAACTCAATTTTCATAGGGTATATTCCTGTATTTTCACCGTTGTATATCTGAACTTTCGTGAGCTACATTACGTGGGATATTTTCACCTCCATGATTGCTGATACGTTGATGACCACAGGGGGGTGCGAGTGAGTCTTCGAATTCGCCGGTCCCTCCGCAGCAGTGTTCGATGAATTATGTGATAAGAAACATAATTCTGCCGGCCTGGATAGCCGAGGTCGCTAGGCTGAAGGGCCGTAGCCGCTTCTGTTCGTAGGGATTCGAATCCAGGGATGGATGCTTGTGTGCGTTTGTGTTGTCCTTATGTGTTCCCTCTACAGTTACCAGTCACAGTAAAACAATCACAGTATATGATCTAGAAATTAAAAAGCGATCTAAAACAAAACTTCAGGGTATCACTATTATACCTCTATAACATTTCTCGAACTCTGGACCTACGGTCGCACCGAATAATGGGCAAAAGCCTCTGCTGCCCTCATCATCAATACGGCGAGGTGTTGTTTCTCAATCTCTGAACCACTATTTATACGCGTACGTATTCACAGAAGAGGGGACTGTGAGCACCCAATAGGATATATTCTTTCGGATATTTTGGCACCAAGGCGTTGTGCCATTACAATTTGACGTCTGTCAAAATGGGATAAAGTCGCATTTCCCAGTTTGATGCCGCACTCTTTTGGAGTCCATGGATCTGCTATGTTTATGGTTAAATTTCTGCAAGCGGACATTTCTAAAGCACATCTCGCTATAGCGGATAATTTTACAAAGTACAACTGCTCTCTATACGTTTAAACGTGTATTGTAGTTCTGTGTAGTGGATATTCTCTCTAAAATTGCGAATAGACAATCACCACTGTTTCGTTTAAATTACGCACAGAATGCGAGCCGTTGCGGACGCAGGTAGTAATAGACAGTAGGCGTTTCACTATTGCTTTTCTACGATTTTTTCCTACTTTTCTCCATTATCGTGTGATTCCTTGTTGTTTCCAATTTTCTCAATTGTGTTCTGGTATTGTTAACGCCCTTCTATTTTTTCAAGAATTTTAAGACACTTGTTAAATTTATGATGATATATGTAGGCGAGGAGGGCCATATTTGATGGCCCATTTTACTTTCTCGCACATTACTTACGTAGTATGGAGAAAGTATTATTATACTGCAATGAAAAGTGGTAATTTTTTAATAGGAAAATTCGCCTCTGATCCCACATCTAGATCCCAGATGCAGAAAATTTGGATTGATTGATTATTTCGTGTTTTCGGGAGCCTTAATTATAATGCCCACTAGTCCTCAAAGTGCACTGGATAATGTATCTCGAGAAGTGGCAGTGTTCCTTCCCCGCTGAAAAGTGAGAGCCGTCGCCGATCTACATGGCAGCTTGCGGGTATTTTCTTCTGCAAGAATCTCCGCCAGCAGGGCACTGAGCTCCGGCCTGGAGAAGCTCTAAGCTTCCCACTGGTCTTCTGACATGTGCGATAGGGTAGTGTATGCAAGTGTAAGAGTATGTGTAAGGCGAGAGGAGGGGGCACGGATGAGAAAGGAAAGATCGCGCGCGGTCCGTGGCCTGTTATAGCACTTCTCTGGTTTTCGCCTGGTTTTGATAAAAGAATCCACGAAAATCCGACAGCAGGTGAATTCGGCCTAGCTATCAAGCTAGTGTTGAAAAAGTGGATAATTCTCTGCCCCCTTGAGTAGTAAATTACTTCCACTAACACATTATGTAATTAGAATCAGTGTTTTGTGGATGTCGAATAACTGGTTTCTGGCAAAACAACAGTCCGACTGTGAACAACACTAGCGCCTAAACCATTCGCAGGATTATCGCCAAAATTGATATTCCTCGATAGATCTGATTGACGTTGCAGACTCTTGAGTTTGAAATTGACTACTGGATATTTTGATTTTGGGTGGTACTTTACATGAAGCCTCCACAATTTTCAAGATTCTTTAAAAAATGGTACTATATATTTTTTATTTTTTTCTCTTTGGAGTAGAGTAAGGTTAAAAATGGTCCAGTTGTTATTTTCAATAAAACCTGTTAATTATCGAAAATTGCAATATTAATTTTTTCGGCGTCTTTCTACAACCTCAATATTCCAGATTTTTCAAATCTGTTCTAAATTAGAACTTTGAAACTGATTTTCATTCAAACCTCTGCATTTTAGAAAATTGCAGCTCAACTGACTTCTCTAAATTGCTGAGAATGCTGGTGTGTCAGCTCAGATGTTTGGTGCAGCGGGCTGCAGAAAGTGGGTGTTCGGTTAGCGAAACCTTGGTGCTTGAGTTCGAATCCGCGCATCAGCACTTTTTTTCGAGTTGGAAATACTTTTGTGAATTCATGTAGTATTACAATATTTCGTAACCGCTATAAATAATGCAAGAAAGTACTCACAGTTTTAGTTCCATTAGCTTAGTTTCGCTTTTCAGTTTCATATAGTGTGAGTACAAAGTGTCGTTCTTAAAGAGTTGTATATTTCCTCATTAATACTCAGATATGTGCTACATGTGGAATTACACGGAATTATACATTAAATTCAATACTTGTTTGAGGTGTTTGACGATTGTTCTTTTTTATTCTCTTACTAATAGAAAGTTTCACTGTACAATTCTTCCTATACGTTGCATGTCTTTCTTGGCATTTCAGAAGAAAAAAATGTTCTCCGGTTTGGGAGGTCAAAATATGCATTCAACAAAAAATATCTTGATGTTTTATATTTTCTTCCACGAATAGACTGAAATTTCGAGCTTTAGGGCGAAACAGAGCTTATTCGATATACTACTGAATGTCTCTTTGGAAATTTTATTTTGAATGAATAAAATTCTTGTTTCTATAATTTTGTGTATGTATTTATTTAAATTCCATTAATTGAGTTATACACAGTTCAGTCACATGTAACTTCATTACCTGTGCACGTCTTCTAGAATTCATTGGGAAATATAGTTATTCAAACTATCGTTTCAATGTTGTTGCGACAGGAAGTATTATTCCTTGACGAAGGACATCATGGATAAGAGCCCAAAATTTATTGCTTATTTATCCTTGAAAATAGATTTTATTACATGAGAGCTTTTTTTTTAATTTTCAAAATTTATGTAGTATATGACTCAGTGTAGGGATATACTGAGTGTGAGGATCACAGAATTTTAAAAATGTGCACAGAATTACCTTCTCCCCATAGCACGTCATACGCAGTTTCAACTGTTTTTGACATAAAATAAATAAAATAAATAAATAAAATAAATAAATAAATAAATAAATAAATAAATAAATAAATAAACATTAGTGTGACCGTCGCCTATGTTTGTCGTAAAAGTGCAATAACCCCTCACAGACAGCAGGTGGCAGCACTAACAACGGAGGGTATATAAAGCGAGTCGGGTGGAAGCTGGCAACAGTGCAGTTGTCGCACTGCAGAAACGGAGCAATTTATCGGACGTCCGAAAGGGCATGATCATTGCTTTCAGGTCAAGGGCGGGAGCATTTCCGAAACATCTACGTTTGTAAAATGTTCGCGTGCCGCTGTAGTTAAAGTATACCGTGCAAGACAAATTGGCCAAACCCCAATCCGGCCCGGCAACTGTTGTGCACCTCTGGCCGTGGATGACAGTGGAGAACGACGGCTGTGGGGATGTGTACGGGTAGATAGAAATACAACTGTAGAGCAACTGACCGCCCAGACGAACCAAGGGGCTACCAACACGGTCTCCTCAACAACCGTTTAGAGAACTTTGCTGCGTATGGGCTTCCGCAGCTGGCTCCTGGTTCGTACACTCATGCTGACTGCGGTTCATTGGCGACGAAGACCGAAATTTGCACGCCAATACCGCAACTGGACGTCCACTGAGTGGCGACAGGAGGCCTTTTCAGATGAATCACGTTTTCTTCTCCATCGGACAGATGATCGTTGGTGTATGAGTGAAACGTCTGAACGCATCGCCGGGCGGGTCCAGGCCAGAGGAGAGTGCTTGATGGTGTGAGAATATTTTCGTGGCATTCCCCGAATGATCTCGTTATTCTGGAAGGCACAATGGATCAACAGAAGTATGCAGCCATCTTTGGAGACCTTGCTCACCCCTATTTGCAGACCGTTTTTTATCAGCATGATGGCATCTAGCAGCAGAACAATGCAACGTATCTTGCAGCGCGCAGTTACATGCGAAGTTCGAAGAGTATCAGGAAGAGCTTACAGTACTCCCCTGTGGACCAAACTCCCCCGATTTAAACCCAATCGAGAATCTGTGGGATCATCTCGACCGGGCTGTTCGCGCCATGGACCCGTAACCGAGAAATCTAGCGCAGCAGGCCACGGCACTGGAGTCATTAAGGCTCCACATCCCTGTCGGTACCATCCACAACCTAACTGACTCTTACTACACGTCTCGCAGCGGTCAGCGCTGCAAAAGATGGTTATTCAGGATTTTGGCGGATGGTCACATTAATGTGACTGGACTGTGTATAAAGGAGTGCAAAGTCAACTGTCTGAAATAACATACTTGATGAAATTCTCTTGCGTATCTCTTAAGCACAAATATTTTTATTTTGTTGCGGTTTTATAACTTTGTTATTTTCGTTTGGAAATTAAATTATACAGAGCAGGAAGAATTAGCCACCTGAAAAAGCTCCATCATCCAGAGATAAAGATAACACAAAATTCGTTGGAGGGATCGTTCATAAATTGTTTTTAACCTTTCAAAGCGAGAATTATTTATTATTACTAAATTGTTTTTTCGTAATAACATATTGCCTCAAATAAAGAAGTAAGTTTCATTTGTTATTTTTTGTCTTTATTTACAAGCTATACAGTAGTCTGGTACACAAATATACCACTACGCTGTTATAGAGCAAAATGGCGACACTTTCAAAATAATCCCCTAATATAACACTTTATTGTCGTTCCCCGTCCCCTCATCCGCCTCTCCATCTGCACCCAACCTCCGCCCACGCCCTGCCACTGCCACCCGCCCTGAAAACGCCCACGCCCACGCCCACGCCCGCGCCCGCTCTCCCCCTTCCTTTTCTGAGGCCTCCACTCAGACTTCGCATCCGTCTCCGCTATCCTCCTCGCTGTCGACCCCGCCTAACACTCTCGCCTCAGCCTGTGTCAGTACAACCGCCCTAGTCTACGCCCGTGCCTCTACCAACACCCTCGCCTCCGCCTTTGCCACTACAACCACCGAGTCAACGCCCGCGCTCGCACCTCCGTCCACGACCTCGTCTACCCCAACGCCGTCGCCTCCGCCTTCGTTTCCACAAACGCCCTCGCCTCTTCTCGCGCTCTCGCTTCACTTCTTTCCTCGCACCCACCCTCCTCCCCGATTCACCACCACCGGGGTGGGAACCCTGCCTCATATCTTGCCTCCGCTCCGCCTACGCCCTCACCTCTCATTCCTCCCTCGCCGCTTCCCATGCCTTCGCACTCGTTTTCGCATTCGACTGCCTTTTCTTTTAACCGGCTGAGTTTAGCTCAAGGACATGATCGCCACTGCCTGTGCAGCGACTCTGACCGGGAGATTCTAAAGTCTCGGCGGTGGCGGGTTTTCGACACTACAGCAGGACAAGTTAGTAATCTCCCTTCGAAGGCGCATGCGCGAGGACGGGTGACTCCCACCATCAACCGCCACTTCCCCTGAACATATCGCTCTGCCACTCACACTGCACACCAACCGGCACAACTCGCAGTACACGTTGTCAGCTACCCAAATCAAAACAATTTCAGCGGTCTATGCACAAAAGCTGACTTTGCACAAAAGCTAATATATTAAGGTTCAGTAAAAGAAACATGTATGGGAAGCATCGCCCCTGGTCCTCAGTCCTATCCCTTTCATCTTTCAGTGATGTGCAGTGTGGTGTGTCTTAGCGTAGGCCTAATTTCAAGTGAAGTTCACAGGCGTAATATTGTACTTATTTGTTTCTAAGATCACCATTCGCCTGTAAAGTGGCCTCAACATCAAGCTCCTTTCTTACCATCACGTTCTAAATTTCATTGAATTAATTTGGAGTTACATTAAGAACCGTGTGGCTAAACAAAGCATCTGTACCACTCTGCGAGATAAATTAATATGTATGTCGAATATTAATTTCTGACTATTGCCTGTATCGATGGAAGAAGTGTTGTGAATACGTGAAGAAAATCGAAGCGAAAGTTTTGAAAACAGACATGATCATGAACGAAGAAGTGGACAAAATTTTTCTTTACGGGGCAGTTCCTCTGAGGACGGCAATGACGAAACGGACAGCGAAGGCTGCAGTGACAGTGATGACTAATAGCTCCTCCACGGGGGGGGGCGACGTATCACGTGCGCGCAGTAGGCCAAGAAATCTGCCATTGTAGTAGTGATAATGGTAGTAGGGGAAGCTCGCGAAAATAAGCTCCTCCCAAAAGAGAAATTTCAAACTTGCGCCACTATAGCTACGTAGCTAGGTCGAATTTAGCGGCCATCTGAAAAAGAGATCTAGCGTCGGGCTGCTCTGATCGGTAGTTTCCCGTGTCTTTTCCGATCAACACCAGGCGAATGCGGAGCAGTACCTTAAGAAACGAGCCTCGCACCGCAAGCGCTCTTTCCATCCTCTTCTTTGTGCTATTCTCTCCCTTGCACTGTTCCCAGATACGCACTTATACTTAAGTGTACTACACCACCACACAGACTATCCCGCAAGCCGACGTGTATATCGGCGCCATATCTCACGAACAGCTTGAGAAGAATTACTGTCACCTCTCGCGATAAAACATTCACTCTACTAACGGGACTAATGGCCATAGTAGTTTATGTGCCCGGAAACAATCAATCAATCGGCTGCGCTTTCGCCTTCACCCTCGCCTCTGCCAGTGGAAGTTTTGTACTACATACTATATTTACAGATAAGGCCCAATGGCATTTTCTGAAAAATGCTCTATTTTTTCTTTAAATCTTTGATTATTAACTGACGCAAATGACTGACACATACAAGTTATGTAAATCAACATTTCTATAAAGATCTAGCACAAGTATAAACTTAAGAATTAGAGACGTATGCATATGTGCTACATAAGTTTCGTGTGAGAACGACAGGAAATCTGTAGTTGTATGTGTCATTCGTTGATTGATTCGTTGATTACTGATTCCGGGTGTGTCAACTGATGAGGTCATTAGTCCCGTAAGTATACTGGATATTTTTATCATGCTGGATGGAGAGATTCGGCGCCGACCTACGCCGGCTTGCGGTGATTTTCCCCAAACACGTATCTCCCTTCGGGATGGCACCGTCCCAGTCGGGTCAAGCCCTTAACTCCCGACAAGTGTGAAAGTGTAGTGCATGTGAGTATAATGTGTGTTAGTAAGGTGTGAAGAGAGGATAAGGAAGAGAAAGGAAAGATCGTGCGAGGTCCGTTGCCCGTTTCTTAAGGTACTGCTCCGGCATTCGCCTGGTGAATGATAATTGGAGAAACCACGGGAACCTACCGATCAGAGCAGCCAGCCGCTGGAATTCCAATCCAGACGATGACTGAATTCGACCTAGCTTTCTAGCTCGGTTGAAAATCCTGCCACCGGCGAAATTCGAACCCTAGAACCTCCCTGTCAGAGGCACTGTAGTGACAGTTGATACCCTGAGCCATCTTTGACTGTTTGAGTTCGTACTGCATTAGTTTTTTGCCTAACATAATTTACTCCTCTGATATTATTTTAATCTTCTTGGAATTTGTTTGAGACCTTGATTGAATTTTGACGTACCTAAATAAACTATTTGAGCACAATTGTTGTCTTTGTATATTCAACTGATTTGGTGTCCCGGAAAATCTGTCATATTTAATAAATAGTAGAATATTTAGTACGGTTTCTATCAAAGTCGGGAAGTTAGAATATAATACACACACATACGCAAAACGAACTGCTTTCACCGGAAAAGCGTATTTTTCTGTAATCACTGAAACTCTGTAATGTGCTGAATTGCCAATATTTTGTAGCTCTGAACGATCATAAGACTCTTCAGAGCCAGGCTGTTGATATAATAGGTATAATAATATGGCATTATCTAAAAAGTTCCACACTAAAGGTATTTTATTTTTCGATACTCAAGTTTTTAATTCACAAATTAATATTACTTTAATATTCAGACTGCCTTTTGATTGTATTTTTTCTTTTATAGGTGGTTTTACAAAACTTGTTACATTAACCGTTCAATTTTTAAGCTAGTTTGATATAAAATATCAGCCTTGCATACAAGTAAGTAAAGTAATTGCATTTTACTCCTACTCTTCGAATATTTAATAACGATTTTTATAATTTTATTCAAGATTATTTTGCTGTTACAGATGATGTAGAATGGAATTCCATATGTTTGCAGTATTCTTTCTGGCGCAATGCCTGCAATGTTGTGGAACACGCAGGACATTGAAGCCGATAAACGCTAATAGTTTGAAACGGTATTGCTCGCAAATACTGTTAAACTGATGTCAGTGAGAACTGCAAAATTATGAAATTTACTGAGGAAATACTCATAATTATGAAACTAACGTTAACCATGAGTAATCGAATTTTGTAAAAAAATAGTGAATGTGAAAATGGCATAAATTTTATATTTCGGTTACCATATATTGCAGAAAATACAATACAAAAATTCACAACTATATTTTTTCATTCAATGCAAATCACTAATACGGTGGCACAACAATTAATTATTTCATTGAGAAAGAAAATGTTGATGTGGGCTAAAACAAAACTTAGTTGGCGATCTCTCGTAGAAGTATATTTTTTAAGAGCCTATAAGAAAAGAACATGGTATTTTAAGAAAATTGTAGTAATTTGTTGTGCCAAATAAAAGTACAATGATAGGAACTTTTTAAAACCGTGTAAATCTTGGTTGATTTTTAATTTCTAGTTAAATATTTGGCAGTAAATCAGGTTTGGTACAGGGTATTAAAAAGTTTTATTACCTAGTAGGGGAAAGGCGGGGCGGGGCAAGACAGGGAAGCTGGTAGGAGGGGAGGTGCTGTATATCATTGTAAGGGAACAGCTGTCCTCGGTAAACTACGTTAATTGCATCAGTAGACAGCAGCCATTGCTTCGTCGTCGCCTGACATCAGTCCCATATCGGATCAAGTGAGATTTGAAAGGAACGTACAATTTGGTTACTATTTCCAACCCTTTGGTTCTTCTAAATCTCCAATATGCATTCCACGTTGACAAATTGTTCAAATAGTATCAACATTACTGAATAGTAATAGTCTTATTAGAAACAAAATTGTGTATTGGATTCAACTCCTACTTGGTTTTGTACATAGCCTTATCATAACTTAAATGTATGCATGGGAGCATGATGGCGAGGTGCAAGACGAAGTTTCTCCAACTCGTCTTCACTAATTGTGCTCCACAATAAGTTCTACGTTTATTACGCTTCGATATTACTCTTGGCTTTGATTAACTACATAATGATGTCATACGGTTTTAAATATAAATTGCTTTGTTGAAGTTATTGAAAATATGAGTATATTATATTTATCCTAAAACATAGATTAGTATGTGTAATCCGTGTGTACACTAGGTTCCACTTGATTTGTTTTAAATGTGTTCGTAAATATTGCACGTACTGCACAACAGTTAGGTTCAAAACTTCTGCAAGACTAGAAAATGAAGACGACGAGGCGATTCACATTTGTGTTATGCGAAAGGGATGAATAAGATAAAAAAAGTAATTGTGATATTTACAATATAATATTTTCGATCGCCTTCATTCGTTACTTCACTATTCTAGAACTATATAAGTTTTCAATTGTATCAATTTTAATGTCCAGCTAAAGATCAATATGTAATGATAAATCCGTCTACACTTCATAATTTAACAAATGATTGTTAATTGTGTCTGAGAACAGCGAATAATTCAGTTTATATCAATTTAGTATGTATAATTAATGTAATCCTATTTTTTACAAAGGATATTTTACTATTGATCAAAATACGAGAGTTATCAAGGGAACATTTTAAATCGAGAAAATTAACAAAAACAACATTATTACCTATCAGGAATTAACAAGAACTCATTATCTTACTTTTTCTGTATTATAATATTTCCCTAATTCTTCCGATGTTTTTGTTTTTCTCTTATCTTCTGTAATCCACATACCTGAATTTCGTATTAGCAGAATCTTTAGATCCCTTTTGAGAAAAAAACGGATGTTCATAACAGCTCTAATCTAAGATATCCGTTGAAGAACTTCTACACTGTCTTACGGGTGCCCTTACACAACGTGTCACCCTGCATCATATCGAAGCACAAGCTTTTTCAGGACCAAACAAGAAGATCAAAAATTATACTCTATTCTCTGATGTCAACTTTTTCTGCATCGCTTTTTACGAAAGTTTGGTTATGAACGATTGAGTTTCGCTTGAATACGTCAGATGTAAAGGTTCCGCCCGCTGTAGCCCAAATCATATTTTGGAATCGAGTGAACACCGCGATGGCCGGTAGGGAGCATTTGAAGTACGCAGACACAGCGGAGACGAGGTGATTAAAGAAAGAAACGGAAGAACAGAATAAAGGGAATGCGCTTTATAAAAACGTATAATAGAAGTGCAGAAAAACACGATTCAACGATGAAAGGAAAGGAAATCTTATCTTTTTGTGACTTCACAAGTATTACGTCGAACAATGATGCATCCAGTTGTCGAGTAGCAGATGGTTTATCGAACAGTAATTGTTTTCGAAATTAAAGTAATATTTCTTTTATAATCGTCGGGGTGGATGAATTCCTACCGAGTAAAAAATTCTATAAAATTAAGAAATGTTCTTAAAAAAGAACACATATATAATTCTTGAAAGTACTTATATAGTTGTAACTCAAAGCATGAGGTATGTTTATACCTAAAATTAAATTGCAATGCCCAGGAACGAACACATAGTTTAACAGTGTTGGTACAATTTTGAAGTAATCTATTTATTTATTTATTTATTTATTTATTTTTATTTTACGTCAAAAAAAGAGTTAAAAACTGCGTATGACGTGCTATGGGGAAATGTGAATTGTATGCACATTTTCAAAATTCTGTGATCCCTACACTAAGTCATATACTACTTAAATTTTGAATTTTGAAAGGGAGAAAAAAAACAAAAAAACTCCCATGTAGTAAAATCTATTTTCAAGGATAAATAAGCAATAAATTTTAATTTTTGAAGGGGAGAAAAAACAAACAAAAAAACTCCCATGTAATAAAATCTATTTTCAAGGATAAATAAGCAATAAATTTTGGCTCTTATTACTTCCTGCCGCGACAACATGGAAACGATAATTTGAATAATTGTATTTCCCACTGAATTCTAGAAGACGTGCACAGAAAATGAAGTTACATTTATGTCCAGAAGCAAAACAAGGGGCCGTCTCAGTTTAGTATAATTGCAAATAGCAATGCACTGTTCTCAATCATTTCATTTGAGTGCCTCAGGAAGGACATTTTTTGCATGGAGACTGTATCCGTTATCTTCTGTAGACAAGAACAGGAATGAAAATGTATTCTCTCATCTACGATGGGTGGTTGCTTATCGGATGATCTCCTCATAATACAAGAGAGTAGCAAGAAAGTGTTCGTTGGCGCTAAAATTCTTGCGAATAAGGTTCTGTACATTAAATTAATACAAATTTAAAAGCGTTACATTTTTCCCGCAACTTAGAAAGTATCTCGCATTTCTATTGCAATACCTTTGCAAACATTTTCAACGAGCAGATGGATTAAATGCATCATGAGCAAAATAGATAAGAAATCTGCAAATAATGTAGTTTAAGTATGGAACAAAAATGGTGCCGGCTGAAAAGTTGCGTCTGTAACAACAATTTCATTCTCGTTCTCTCAGAACTTGCAGAGCTTCTTTCTAAGTGATATATACCATTAAATTGATTCACAGAATGTACATGGGCCATCAAACTTTTTTCAATAATACTCACTTATGAACAGCGGGGATAAAACGAATGTTTTTAAATTTGATGCATTGTCATTTCTGTAGTTACCAACGCAACATACAAGACGTTTCTTAGAATATATTTACTGACGTTATGTGACATAGATATCAATTGTTTTTGATAGCTTACGATCACATCGAGATTCCACGTAACTATCTTCAGATAATAATTTGGAAGTTAATATTTCTTTCTCTTAAAAACATTACATGAAATGCAAAGTGATAAAGTTACATTTTCCACTGAATTTTAAAATTGTTTAAGAAAGAGTTGGACACAAATATCAATCAATATGATGCTGATATAGCAGTATCATAGCAGTGCGTTGTATTGCATGACAATTAGGTGTTGCGTTATCCGTTCATCTAGTTCATAGTGAAAGGGCGGGCCTACGGGGCAGCAATGCTCCTTTGGAAATTTACTTAATATAATTTTTAACCATACATACCGACATAATGACTACCCGGTCCCAAGACCAGTTTTGGCAAATGAAACGCAGCGAGTTTCATTTAGAATATGGCAGCTTGCTAGTACTGGGGGATATTTCACAAGGAATCGCACGTTGTATTCCCAAAAACGATTAGCTCTCCAAATTATGCTTGTGCAAGAAAAATCAAGGCGACTCTTTGACACGTTACCTGAAAGTAACAGATTAAAATACATAAGTTTTCTTAAACGTTCTTTAGATTTCTGAGAAAACTTTGTGTAGAATAGAGATCTTAAGAGATCTCTCAAGAGAAAATTGATGCAAACATCAGCAAATATTGCAGGTGTTAACTCTCAAAGTGCAAAAATTGCAAATTTGTATGTTGTTGAATATTCGTGTTCGAATATTTTGTTTATATTTGCGTTGTTTACTTGCTGGTCTACAACGTACTTACATAGTAAAGAGAAAGTATTGTAATACTCCAGCAAAACGTGGCGATTTTTCAACAGAAAAATTCCTATTGTGGTTTGCTGATACCGAAAAGTTGATAATGATTTTTCCTCCTACATGTAACAAATAACTTTTTTTAATATTCGTATTTTATGTACTCAGAATGTCGGTCCTCGGTACCGAAAAATTGGATTCCGGCAAAACGTTCGTCAGTCCGTCTGTGAACAGTACTGGCGCCTCAACCATTTAGAGGATTTTCTCCCTAATTGATCATCCCATATCTATCATGCCAAACTCCAGGATTTGCGTATTTTAATGGGTATATCGAACTTTTGGGATATTTAAAATGAAACCTCAACCATATTTTCTCAAAAATTGTTCCCAAGTGAATTTTCAAAAATAGCAAAAGTTTAAAAAATTCGGCATGAGCCTGTAACTAGAATGTTTAAGATAAAAAGTTTTTCTTAATAGAATCTATTAGATCTTTAAAAAAGTCATTGTATCAAAATATGAGTAGTTGTGTTAATTTTGCGTGAAATGTAGGCAAATGAAATGAAATACGTAAACAAGATATTTTTCAAAACAGCTCCAATTTTTTTCTTTATTTTTTTTCGGATAAATTATTACGTACTCTTATAAAACTGGCGCAGATCCAAGATTCGTTGATCTATTCATGTTCGTAAATTGCAAAATTCAAAAATTTTGCATTGTTCTTCTAGAACTAATATTTAAGATTGAGATTTTTCTTAATGAAATATTTTCTTCAAAATTATATCTTGAAATAACGTTCATCTTTGTTTTTAAAGCGTCGTAAAGGTAGCTTTACTTTTGAGGCAGGTGGTGTAGAGGTAAAATAAATGGAATGCCAAGCCTTTCAAATCCCAGCGTGAGGAAAAGTTTTACGGGTTGGAAACTCTATTGCAACTGCTACTCTACTGGGCAACTGGTACTCTACTGGTCTACTCTATTGCAACTTTGGTACTCTATTGGG
This sequence comes from Teleogryllus occipitalis, assembly GCA_011170035.1. NCBI lineage: Eukaryota > Metazoa > Arthropoda > Insecta > Orthoptera > Gryllidae > Teleogryllus > Teleogryllus occipitalis. The sequence continues at coordinate 483,762 of BLKR01008961.1, forward strand.
CAAGAAGTATTATAATATTACGTAACCGTTATAAATAATGCGAGAAAGTACATGTTGTTGCAGTATTCGTTTCAGCGTAGATCAGTCATACAGTTCATAAGTTTCCATTCTTACTACGCAATTTTTAGTCACTGTTCGTTGAGGATATGTTCAAATAAATGTTTCATGTACTAGTGAAAACTGTAGACTGATAATGATGGAAAGAATTCCTTTTCGCAATTGTCCTGACACTCTACTATTTTTTTAGTGTTTATCTTTAGTTGTATTTGAGATGCTCAAGTTCAATTATTCCCAGAAATGATATGATTGTGTATGTTCGTCATGAAATTAACAACGAGCACCACATGCTTAAGATAAATTTCTACAAAGTCAGTTTGAAGTCTGAACGTATTCTGAACATTTCTGATACCAATGCTGAATTGCAGAACGTCGTAGTTAACAATGACCGGCTTTAGGTGGTTGTTTATATTTATATTCTACTAGATATATTACTTTTTAATATTAGTTTTTTATATACTTCAATAATATCAAGCGTAAAGAGCAATAAACTTGTACTCCCATTTGCAAAAACTTCACTCAAAAATATTAAAGCAAAGGGGGAATATGAATCTGTTGATATGTTGAAAGATTGAGTGGAAGCGAATCTGAATACGGCGTAATTTTCCAGATCTCTAATCGTATTGTGCATCAAACGTGGTACTATGGCCTTTTAACTTAGAGAAAAATACAAGGCCATTGTAGCGAAGTCCACTGTTATTAAATTTGGATAAATTTGGAAATGTAATTTTTATTGTCATTATACAAACGTTAGATCAATTAAGTTGATTTGATGTCTTGTCGACGATTAGACTTGCCGTTAAAGACATCAGCTACGATCTGAGAAATAATAATAATAATAATAATAATAATAATAATAATAATAATAATAATAATAATAATAATAATAATAATAATAATAATAATATACAACAAATAATTTTCTCAATAAGATAAATTATGTAAAATGCTGTGGCAAATTGTTCTAAAGTGAAAAGGGCAAGACTATAAGTCTTAAAACTCTTGTTATTTCTCCTATCGAAATGTGGGAACGTTCACGTTCTCTTGCACTGGATTATAGCATCCCACATAAAGATCTCCTTGGGAACTCTCAGTATAGTATTATAAGTATTCCAGATGGTTAACGTTCAAAAGTGTTGGGTCCAATTGATGGTTTGTTTATACAGGTTTGCTTACAAAGATTCTTAGGATTGATACAGACGCATCATTTTCTCCACCCAACGGCACCAGTAAGTGGTAGTATCCCTCTACCCGCTGTTAGGTGGAGAAGCTCGAACCGTCATTTTATCAGCGTTGGATAGAGCATGCTTCTTAACAATTGAGTTATCTCTCATTCTAACTGCCCACGCTCTTTTCTTCAGTGTCTTCTTCAATCTCTCGCTTGGGTTGAGAGGGCAAACCCTGTCTGCGCTTAGAGAGAGGAATTTACACGACTGAACCTTTTTATACACATTGTATTGTTTTCCGGTAACCGCCTGCCTGGAACATTTTGTTTGGCAGGAACATTTCTAAAATAAATACATATAATATCAAAATTCTTAAGCAATCGGACAATGAATATCGTGCATAATGACGCATAACAGATTGTGTCCTTTTAGGATACTCAATCATTGACAATTTGGTTGAATAATAATGTTCCTATAGTAACTAGCTAATGAATATGAAAAAGTAGCCGAAATAACCAAACGACATACGATTATCAACAGCGTTGAGGATTTCTGAACTTTGTACCTGACGGCACTAGCTTTGGTATACCATACCAGCGCTCTGGTAGTGTAATGGGTAAGAGCATTGCACACTGAACCTTTGTTTTTTATTTTCAAATACAGTCCGGGCAAATGCTTTTGCGGGTTCGCAACAGTTGTGTGACTTCACTAGTATTATAATAATATCATTCAACTGCTGTTGCAAAGGATATGGGAATATAGGAGCAGTTGCAGCAACACGAGTTAAAACTATCATCTTGGTAACCCTATACATATAAACGTTAACAGTGAGACGAGTATATTTAGTGTGCATCTTATTTATAACAAGGTATAAAGATCCAATGAAACACGTTTCTAACCTTTAACACCATTCATATTGATTCATAAACAATAGGTCAAAGAACAAACGGAGAAATACTTCGGAAGTTTTGAAAGCGTCCGCTGCAGAAAATAACGAGATGGGCAGCACCCGTGTGAGCGTGCTGGAAGCAGTCCACTGACCAAGTTCCGTGAAACTGCGCGAACTGGAACTCGGACCTCCGGAAACGCATTCCATGTGGGGCGATAAGCCTTTCAAGCTCGCTCCACCACAACCGGAAACCGCTCCGCCCCGCTCCGCAGAAAAAGGCGACAAAGTCTTCGCGATTGACAGCAACGAATCTGTCACCTGCCACTCCCTCGCAAATCCCACTGTTCCTTTCCAGCAATAGCTGTGGAAGAAGAAGCGGATTTTTTGGAGGCCCAAAGAAAATGCTCAAGGCGAGCACGTTTCAGGGGCGTGGAGGATGAGAAAAAATATTGTTCTACAACAATGAACATTTTCCACTTTAATTTTTTTTACTTAATTAGAAAGTAAAAAAAATGTTTATTGACATTTTCTACTACTTTAATACGAATCCTTTTGAACTTCCTCTATTATTCAAATCAAGGAAAAACCTCAAATCAAAGAAATCGAGAATGTGCAGAATCTAGAGTTCCTATCCCATTAAATCTGTCTTTCAGCGTATGGGGACATTTTAGGAATTTTACACAACACTTTATATGTATGTTCTTGCATCCATTTTAGTTGATATAGAAAATTATTGTTAATGGACGTAATTTGAATCCCTCTAATAGCTTTTCTTCGTTTAACTGATTACTTTGTTTCCGAGCGCGTTATCTCCCATAGGCATTAATCCCGTAGGCAGCCTAAAACAAGAGGACAATTTACTTATAATAAAAAACCGCGTCTATTTTTGAATTTTTAAAATGTATTTTTGGTCTGTTATAGAAAGGATAGTCTGCGACTTCACCCCAATTGTTTCGGGTTAATTTCGCAAGCTTTTCAGTACTTTTAGCCGTTTTCGACGGATTTTTTCTATCGTATTTTTAGGAGTTTCTATTGAGGGTCAAGTTCAAATTGGCAATCTTTCATGGATAGATTTGAAAGTTTTTTTCACGTTTTTGTCTTCAAAATGTAGATTATTTTTCACTTTTAGGCATTTTTGCCAAAATTAAAGTCGTCAATAAACACACACACACACAAACAATGTACCGACAGATTAGCGTGTGTCCCCCCGTTTGCCTTCCCTCTAAAGTTTAAAATATATCTATATGTTCTATTCGTAATTTTATCGGGGATTTAATATATTTACGTAAATGGCATGTTATATTACGTAAGGCTACGCGGAACCTATCGAAATTATCAAGGAGTCCCCTGCCCCCGCCCTGTGCGAACACCTACGCTCGCAGGTATAGTGTATGTTATAACTGGATAAACGGCGGCGTACCTCCCCCACTAGGACGTGAGGTCCGGCCAACGTCCTTACACGTTGGCTCGCGGAAATTTCAGTCCTGCAGCTACCTCCGCCAACGCGACACCGTCCCAGCTGGGGCAAGCTTTAAGCTTCCATCTGATGCCCCGACATGTGTAGTAGTGTGGTGCATGTGTCAGTGGATAGTGGGAGAAGAGGGAACACAGAAAAGGAAGAAAAGATCGCGCGCGGTCCTTGGTTCGTTGAAGATAATGCTCCGGCATTCACCTGGTATCTGTCGGAGAAAGCACAGAAAACTACCGAATAGAGCAGCCAGTCCAAAGAGTTTTTTTCCTGAGACAGCGACTGAATTCGATCAAGCTACCTAGTCGGTGTTGAAAATTCACCATTGCTTCGAACGATTCCCCACATATTATGTCTTTAATGATTTTCATAACCTTAGTATTTTTTTGAGGGTTGATGGATGTTCACGCATACTGCCACCGAACAACAGAAGCATTTTGTTGTACTACTTATGACTGAATAAAAAAATATTTTCGTCCCTAGATATATTTCAAAAGTTCTCTCCCGAATCATCAGCATACGTAATTCGGGAAGCGGAGAAAAGAACACAAAACCAATAGGACATTCATCATGTAACATCATGAATGTGCGTTGTATTTAATTCCCCTTTGGCTTCATTGAAATTCTACGATCATTCTGAGTGTACGTGAGACGGTGATTTCTACGGCGCCTAAATCGCCGAGGATTGGCCATAAATAAAGGCGGAGAGGCGGATCTGAAGAAGCGGGGTCTGCGAGTGGCGGAGACGCGCCCGCAGGTAGGCGGCTCCTCGCCCAGCCCCCGTGTAATGATGTGAACTACTTCGCGGCGTGGCCGAAACCACACTCAGCACCCTCCCGGCCTGTCCCTCACCCCCGGCCGGCCCGCCACCGCCCCCTCGCCCGCTCCCATCCGCCCCTGGGCCCCTGGCCCCCGGCCGCGATTCCTCGGTCAGCAGCCCGACCCCACGCCCGCCCCCACCCCCTGATCCCGCCCGGGCTCGGGCCCGGGGCCACCGCCCGGCGGTCAGCCTCTCAGCCGCGCGCCGCTCGTCCTTTTGGGTTCCAAAGAAAATAGTGTGAATTAAGTTAATGAGGGCCGTAGGAAAGAACTCGAGGGTAGTAACAAATGTTTATTGGCTATTTTATATAAGGATATCGGCCACTATTAAATATTTTCTATTCCTCGTGCTGCCTATAATTTGCCATCTGCGTCCAAGAGCTTACGGGCACGTTTAAGACTGTTTTAGTTTTAAGATCATTGTTATATGCTTAACCACTGTAGTTTTCAGTAGAAACGTTTTTATAACTTCCAAGCGGTGGATATTTTCTGTGTGCAGTGTTTTTCTTCTTCCTTTTCTCTTCTCAATTGCTCTGATTCTATCAATCTCCGGGAAACTTTCCACCTTCCATTTCGGCGTCTCTCTAAAATATTTTTTGGGCCTTTCTCGCTACACCCTATAATTTGTATCCATATATAATAATTCATGGAAGACGAACTAAATGGACTCGATTTGAAATGCATAAAAAATGAAAAGCAGGTCAACCTGCCATTCACGTAACACTCGACTCTTTGAGAAATATGAAAATATCTTTTTGGTGAGAGAGAAATCTTTACCCAAGCCAGTTACATTCGTATGACCACACGTAATGTTCTGATCTTTGCCTGCTATCTTACCATTGAGTGCCTTTCACTTGTTCTTGTATACATATTTTTAATACACATTTTAATATAAGAAATCGTGAATGTTGCGTTCTTACTTTGCTGATTCGTCGTGGGGTAGTAAAAAACAGATGAACACCAATCGGAAAATCAATTGAATTTCTCTGGTAAATACTCATATCTTGAAATAATTTATTAAATCTTCTGATAACACACTTTCTACACATATCATTTTTCATTTTCAGGCATAATTCTTCGGTGAAAAATATGTAGTAATATTATATATAATTAAATAATAAAATATGAATTATCGGTAGCCTCGTTCGGATGGCTCGTGAACAGCGTGCTAGCTGTCTTTTGTGCATTCCCGGGTTCGATTTCCGATCGGGGCAAAAATAGAACTGTAGTATTCTAATACAATCCTTTCGATTTCTGTAGCTGTGTAATGACAGAGAAGTTCAGACAGGCCATGTATGCTAGATATCGTGATGGGAACATGTTGGGTTCGCCACAGGTCTCCCTCACCCCAAGCGGGGATAATAAATACTAACAGAGCCCAGCTCTGGGAACACCACTAGCTCGACAAAATCAGATTAATTCGACGCTAAAAAGCGAAATATATACATGCATAAATTATTTATTAAATAAATGTTTTAATTATTTGTTTTTATTTTTCATGTTACAGGAAATGTATAACTGAATCGAAGATCAAATCAAAATAGAATTATAAATTGTTAAATATAATTGATACACCTCTGTAGTCTCCGCAGTTGTTGTGGAATTTCAGTATGGAGTAAAAATAAAAATAAGTAATTTGTAACATTTTTCTTACAAAAAATGAATACAAATTGTATTCGCACTGGAATCAATGTAAACTTCAGTCGCCAAGTGCCGCTTTGGAGCTAATGCTTTATCAAAGATAGTCGGGCAGTTTCTAGAGCAGAGGAAATAGAGAACTTTAGATTTTATAATACGATTAGATAGAAACTTCATGTGCATTTTTATGATATCTACTTTTTCTCTATTAACTTACAGCACTACTGTTAAAGACTCTACATTTTCAAAGTCTCTGCGTATAATCATACTGCTGCCAACGACTGCAAATTCTATACACCAATATTTCTTAACGGCCTTCTTTCAGACATCTAAATGTTTGTTGTTGTTGTTGTTATTACTGTTATAATAATTATTATTATAATTATCATTATTATTATAATTGCTGTGGTTGATATTTCCAAAATGACCGCTCCAAAGGTTATGCATAACTACATCGGGGAGAAGAAGCCGTAAAACTATTGATAATCCATTGTGATAAGAAAATAATTTCAGTATGTGATTTCTTCTCACTTCTAAATCTTTTCTTTTGGATCTCATTTCTTCTCTGATTGAAATTTTATTGCATTGCATATTTTTATTGCAATTTATTTATGCATCTCGGGATCAACAGACTTACGTAACGCACACAAGTTTAATCCTCTTGTATTGTGGCCTTCACCGTGTCGAACATGCAATTTTCATGACTTTACAACGTTTCCGTAATGTAATTTCGAATAGTCATTGTTGGGCGAGTTTTCCCATCTGAGCCAAGTAGCTGCTTCAATGAGTCACAATTCAATGAGTTACAATTTTTGTAGCGGTATCACCGAACACTCAGTGGATGCATACATGTATGAATATAATAAGCGTTATTCATTTGTTTTAGATGTCTTATTATCATCATTATTCCTCCTAATATGACGGCAAATTTGTGGCTTCTTGTTCCTAGACATGGATAATTTGGCGCTCAACTGGTTATCGTGGTTTGCTCTCCCCTTCCACAAAAAAACGCGTAATGAAACAGTTACATATTCACCTCAACGGTCTGAAACCTCCCTCTACGTTATGACCGATAACACGTGATGGATGCGGTACATTCTTTATCTCAATACACAATGACATCTTTGATAGACTTAATATCCAAGTATAAGAAGTGATTAAAATGTGAGAAACTTTCCCGATGGGTTTTGTTCAGCAGCAAAAAAATACCACGCACCATAACTCGACGGTAGAGTAAGCAAACGGCAGTTACTATATCGTTTACCACACTTTATCTTCAACACGTAGTAACGGTAATCTCCAAAAATTACGTCCACTACATTCCATTAACAATTACACTGCTTGTAGTTTGTAAAGCGAGTCCACTGCGAAATATCACGTCGTCCACTTTGAGGGGGCTAAAAAAGGAGGAGTGGCGGGTAACCCGTTCGGGCGGCGCGGCGTGGCGCGGGGCGCGTCTTCGGGCCGCCGGCGGGCACCGGGCACCGGGCAGCGGGCGGCGGGCGGCGGGCAGCCGGCGGCGCTGCCCACTCCCAGCCCCGGGCTGCGTCGCCGCCGGCCACTCTCCACCACAATCATCACTTGCACCCAACCACTTTCCCCGCTTTGTGTTTGCAATCACGGCTCTATACGTCACGCTTAAACATTTCATAACTATATCACGTCTCCTATTCCCTTCGTCATTTGTAGCTTCACAGCTTGCAGGATCACATCACTTCGCTTAATGTATCCTGTATTTTTTTCTTTTCGTTTGTGCACGGTCAGGAGGATGACAAATGAACGTAGTTATTACAAGTCTTTTATATTTTGTATAAAAAAATATTATACACGTACGTTGCATGACCTTCGTGATCATCTTATCAAAATTTACTCGGGCGAAAAATAACATAAAAATATAAGCCTAATTTTTCGCTCATGTAAGCAATGATAAGATGATTGCCAAGATCCCGAATCATACGTATGCAAAAAAATGTTTCAAACAAAATGTTAAAAACTTGCTATAAATACTTTATTGTCGTATACGTCATCCCCTTGACGTGGTATTAACGAATATTACATATATATATATATATATATATATATATATATATATATATATATATATATATATATATATATATAAACCAAAAGTACGATTTGTCTGATATTTATATTCATGTTAGGAGAATGTAATTTAAAAGCCATTTTCTCTCCATTAAATACCGTAAGATATTATTACGAAAAACATAATTCAAAAATATTATGACAAAAACCTCTGAATAGTCCATTTTACTTCCATTCAATTACAAATTAAATTTCAGCACCACCCAGTTACAAGAAATCAGTGGCTACACGTGTTCACTCTCATCTTTCGTTCTCGACTCGCACTTTCTATTACAATGAGTTTATAAGATGTACAGAGCCCAAAATGTAAAAAACGAACTGAACGTTATCATACGTATATTGCAATGGCGTGAATGATTATTATGCGGGTTGTGTGAAAAGTTTGTTTTATATTTTGCTTGACTTCTGTTTTTGTTGCTATAATACGTAAACAACTGGCGCCGTTGTATGTTAGAATGCTGGCAAGAAAAACCCGAGTTGCGGCAGAGGATTTTAGAAGGGTGAAAAATAATCAGTGCATAGTGCCATGTCATGCTTGTGGCATGTAAAAGAACTGTGGCAGGTGGTCAGGGAAGTTAAATCCTCCCACAATTCCGGCTCTAACCCGTACCCAAATTCATTCAATCGGAAAACGAAGGACGTAATGGTTCAATACGATTGAGATCGGGGTTGCGACCGCTCCTTGGCGAAATGTCAGTGTCACGTAGATTGTTATGCTAGCGCTGGGAGACTTGTGGCAATTAAGAAATTCGCAGCAAGTCACGACAGGAATTGTGTTTATTCTCACCACCATGAAGATACCCAACAGTTAGGAAGAAAATCGGTTTTATATGTGTTTTGCGAAACGAAGGCATTTCATGCATTAAATGCATGGAGAGTATTTTTAGTTACTTCTACAGTACAGATATCCTGTTCTATTCTTTTCTTTTCGCATAAAAATAATTTACATTCGGTATAATGAAACATACACTAGTCCTTAATACAAAATCTTGTGTTATGCAATGGTAGTACATCTTCAAAAAGACAAAACCTTTTGATCACGTTCTTGAACTCCGTGTGACAACTGCCCCTGGCATCCGACTTTCCTTAATTAGACGAACCTCAAAAATGATCAGAGAAGCCGGACCTTAGAAGCTCCTCCATGCAGTGATCCACTTCGGTCCAGACGTTTAACTAGTGTAGAAAATCCTGCCATAATTGGCACTTTAACCTAGGAGCTTCCCGTTTCCGAAGCTTTGGATGAGGACTCTTAATTTTATACACAATTACAAGTACAACATGAAATTCCTTCATTAAATTCTCACATCTCTGCTTCTATTTACAGCCACATATTTTATATTTTCTAAATCACACTCATTATTTTGTCGTCTATGTGCGCAAACATCAAAAAAATATTCCTTAACAGGTGGTTATCACGAGAACAGAAAAATGTGTGGAAATAATGAAGAATGCAAGAATTAATCGTATGCCAAAAATTAGAGTTTTCGTTTATTCGAAAGCAAAGTTTTTCGTGTTCAGAATTATTTGTTTCGATTATATTGCCAGATGCCAGGATAATATTTATCTGAGTTTCTTAGCCTTCTATCGATTTACATGTTTTTTCCAAACATTACATTAGCTTTATATCAGTACTGTTATAATGCAGATAATTCTCTCTCACTCAGCCTTCCATAGAGTATATTTTTCTTATTTATTACTCACTCTATATCTGGTGTTTCTCTTATCACTACAATAGGACAAATAATCAAATATAATAATTAATATTTGTGGCGTATCAATTGAGATTGTTTGCAATAAGTGAAAAATTAATTTTCCATCTAATGACTAGTATTCAATAATGTATTGTATAAAGTCGAAATATTAGACACAAGAATGAGAAAAAGCTCTGATTTTAATAAAAAACGCAGAACTATAGAAATTGAGAAGTAATGAGAAAATTACATGAACACAGAAAAAAGATAGAAAACATTAAAAATAATATTATAAATGTTTATAAATATATATTAATCTATAATAATATAAAATTATTAATATTCCATTATAAACATTAGTGATATGAAAAAATAATATTAATTATTAATGTCGTGTATTAATATATAATATTTTCATTTATATCAACATATAAATATTAATAATAATAATTTAAATTTTTAGGCACTCTGCGTAATGGATGACAATAGATTGACACTACACTCAGTCGAAAAGACGACGGGAAAGATTTGTAAAGCAAGAGTTTAAGAGAAGAAGAATTTAGGAAGGAAATATATTTATAAAGATGTTCAATATGGAAGAATTCCAAAGCAAAAGAAACATGATAATCGATTTAATATGGTCCGAGGAAAAATACATGAGAACAGTGAAAGGATGAAGGAATATTTGAAAGAAGCAGAGAAACCATGAAGAATTGAATCTGGCTCGCGGTACACTGCTGAACTTGGCGGGGAGAAGATGAAGATGCAGTAATTCTCCATTCACACTCTAAATGCAGAAAATTACTGGCTGAAATTGGCTTTAAGATAACGTATACTTGCATCATATACTATTGATTGAAAATCATAAAAATGATTATCAATAACAGCATATGATATGCAATGATTACCAATAACAGAATATAATATTTAATGATTATCAATAATAGAATATAATATTTAATGATTATAAATAATAGAATATAAATATAATTATTATAATAAATCATAAAAATGAGTGATGTATGATATGCATTTACCTCAATTTTGTTTCCCTAAAATTTCCGAATTTTCTCATTGAAATTTCCTACAGCTTTTAGTATGACCGCAATGTTTTGGTTAATTCATGTCATGATATATCTGTGTATTAAAAAGTCATTTTATAGTAGACAATAATTAGGAGTATTTTCTTGAACCTTTCTGATGAATACTGACCACATAATCGTTCGATGATTCAATCAATTTAATAATTACTTTAGTGTGAATGATCCTTCTTGATTCCATTGTAATACATTAAAAACAGGAGAGTAATTAGCTAGTGAGTTTGTTGTGTGAGAGCAGCTGCAGCCAACCAAGTCGTACCGACGCAGTTAATTGTTCTTTACCCTTCTCATCGCCGTACGAAGCGTCTTAAAAAACTTCGTCAGGACGTTGGGCTGAACTTGTGAAAGAGTACGTACTTGAGAGCTATTTCGTCTTAGTGTCAATATTCGCCTAGTAGCTCCGTTTATTCAAGTAATAAGCAAATAACATAATTTTAGCAAATTGTATAAAAATAAAAACTAGCAAGTTGTTTCAATTTTTTGTCTAGCATAGAGAAATCTTTGCAATAAAGATTGGATACTGCATTCGCGAAGAATCTGACATACAGGAACTACACTCAGGAAAAAGAAACATTATTTTGATTGATTGACTGATTGATTGGTGATTCCGTTCGCGTCAACTGCTAAGGTAAGTGCAGTAAGGTAAGTTAGTTTCTTACGTGTAGTGCATGTGTTCTCCTCGATATGTGACGGTCGTCCCCCGCTGGATGGTGAGATCCGGTGCCATCCTACCGTGGCGTCGACTAACGGGATTTTTTCCATAGGTATCTCCAACCAGCGGACGCCGCCCCGGCCGAACAACCTCTACGCTCCCTTCCGGTCTCCCTGCACGTGTGGTTGTGTAGTGCATGTAAGTATGTGAAATATTACCGTGAGATTACGAGAAAAAATATTTTTCTTTAACTGAATTATTAAAGAGCACTTGGCCAGTTTTGCATGTCTTTCGAAATTTTCTTGTTTTTCTCATTAAAATCCGTTATTTTTCAACTCTCAGAATTACAGATCATGCCTCAAATTTTTCAACTTCCCATAAACACGCCATTTCATTTTACTTCATGGAAAATATCAGAAAACATAATGGATAGAAAACGATGAATATACTAATAAATCAATTGTTCTGGTGCATCACTGATTTATAATGCAAAGGATGAGGTTGATTTTGTCAAATCAAAATATAATGATTTCTAACTTGATTCGGTATGCAAGAATGATGTTTAAAATTAATTGTTTTGCGTGTGTTATGTTGTTTTGAAGTAAAATATAATTGTTATATTAATATGTATTAATGTTAATTTTTGTGTCATATTTGTTATAGTGTGTTTTCATTTTATTATACGTTCTTTAAAATAATTGATAAAAGATAAAATATTTCCCATACGTAGAACACTAATTTCGTGGTTTTCAACCAAAATTTTAGTGAATGCTGAACCAACTGTTTTTTCCCAGACTGTAACTGAACTACATACTAGCTCTGTCCTTAAACGTCACGTATATTTCGAATTAATTGCAGGAATGTTATTGTTATTATTATTGTTATTTTTATTGTTGCTGTTATTGTTATTTTTATTGTCATTATTATTATTATTATTATTATTATATGTTTGAATTTAAAATTACGAAGTATGAAATTTCTTATTACTAAATAGCAATTTTGATTTAAGAAATGATATTTTAAAATATGAAATCAGAATAAACTTAGATCAAACATAGATAAAGAATTATGCAATTTAATTACTTAGCAACAATACCAATTTAACAGAACTAAGGAACAGTAATAGTTTTGAATAAAGAAACATTATCATATATCTATTTCATCGACAAGGAGTAGTTTCATAAATTTTATTCTTAAGCGAATAAAGAGTGCATTGAAATATTTTAGTAAAGCTCAAAATTGTTCATTCGCAACATTTCTTGGTGTTCGTCTTATGTAACGCATCAAATAGCGCCTGATTCTGTGATATTATATAATAAATAATTTAAAATGTCTGACTTGTTTTCTAATCCAGATTTCAAACCACCTCAAGGAAATTGGTAGGAGTTGAACCGAGGGATGTGGATGGACATTTTGTGAGCGATACTACAAAATCAAATCTATAGTTCGTTTGTCGATGCAGATAAATTTTCTCTTACTCGGGGGTGAAAATTTGTAGTATTCAAATGTTGCTAATCTCGCTTTCTTGGCACTTTTTTCATCATTCATTTGTGTATGGTTAGAGGGTGAGGAAGGGATTTTGTACCTAAAAACGGATTCTTTTTCTATTCTCTCTCATACGTTACGTATATTTTTAGTGTTTTTAACGAAATAAATAACATCAAATCAAAATTGGAACTGATCAATTAAATTTAATCAGTATTTAAACATATTACAACACACATAAACATGACATGCGTTTTTCCCTACGCCACTTAAGATGCAAATTATTTTTGTAGATCTACATAAGATCTAGTTCAACAAACTAAAATTACCTTGCAAACTCCGCAATGAAAAGAATCGCCATTTCGAATGCGGCTCCGTCTGTAAATCGACCAACCCAAGGCACTTCCCGTATTCGATGGCAGGTAAAGCCTGCGATCAGTGAGTCACGTGAGCGGCTCTCCCTAAGCAGTGTGCAGAAGACAGGCCTCAACATCTAGATTTGGCTCTCGACGCGGCTCATTTGGGGGCGCGGGGCGGGGGATGGATGGGGAGGGGGCGTTCGCGGTGTCGCTAATGGGAAGCCGCAGCCCTTCGCGAGGCCACCTGGCGGGGGCGGCCCCGCCGCCGAGAGCGCTCACGCAGGGGGCGGCGCGGGGCGGCGCCGGGCGGCGAGGCGAAGCAGCCTCAAGGGCACACGCATGAGACCAGCACCGAAGGTCTCTACCCCAAGTTTTAATTACACTGTAGCAAGATACATCGCAAAGTCTCAGCCTGTGCAGTTGGCATATTTACACCTTGCAATAAGGGAGCAGTGTCGCCGAGCAGGGGTGCCCAAAGCCGCCTTGCCCGCCAGATCCGAATCACCTCCTTCCACACACGAGCTCTTCCGCACCTGCGTGGCACACAGCCTTCATCAACGTAAGGCGGGCGCCGCGAGCCTTCTAATTGCATGCATGACATCATTTCCGCGCCTTCAAGAATAATGAATGATACGTGATTCGCTTTCGAAACAGCTCCAACTGGAGTAAGTGTAACGACAAATTACGGAGGATCGAATTTTCATCGGATAAGGAAACCTAACAAAAAAATAATAAAATATGTTATTTTAAAAAAATAAAAAATAAAAAAACAATGAAGGCGGTGTCACGGTGAGACTGGAGGCAAGCTGGATGTGGCGAAACGCATTTACAACCGAGAACGGCGACCTTCCGCGGCGGTCGCAAAGAGCGCGCAGGGTCTACTTTGGTCGCCCTCTCGGTCGAGTGGAAGAGCCGAAGAAGAAGCGGCAGAAGCTCCTCCAGGCCCTGCTCGGCGAAGAAAGTAATTAACATTGCAAGTAAAATACAAGCGATGATTTACCGCCTCCTTCATTAGACCGAAACGGTGCCTTGGGGTTATGCAAATAGCAACGCACGGCGAGTGTGCGGCGCGGCGCGGGCGTCGGCGGAGGCCCGAAAGCGCGGAAGTACGCGGGCGGCGGCAGCAACGGGGGCGGCGGAGGCGGTGATCACCGGCGCGAAATTGTTGCTCGGGCATTCATGCCAGACTCAAATATGCCACATGGCTAACGTTTGCTTCCACGCAGCTACACGTTAAACCTATATTTCTCATTTTGGGGGAATATTAGAAGAAGGAAATAAAAGGAACATTGAATAAAAAAAAACGATTTACATCTGGATTATATAAAATGCTGAAGACGAAGACTAAATAATGTGGAGTCTTTTATTGTGGGCAATAGCAGTATCTTGTGAAATACTATTCTACATAATCTGAGGAATCAAACGTAATCAACATCTTCGAATAACTTAATTATTTGTGTGAGATCATTGTTTCATTCCTCTCACATTGTATAGACACATTTGTAACTTACTGAAACCCGAATTATATTATGATTTCATTACATTGAATATTATATTGAATAATTTCATATATTTCGAAACATTGCTTTTTTATATTTTACATATACTGGGTTTCCTGGCTTTCTGACTCGATGTCGTTAGGCACCATTTTTCTCAACTTTCCCCGATGAACTAGAATAAATATGAAATTGGTGCAAAAGTATAATAATATAGTAGAAAATAGTGTGATTTTTAAAGTGGTGCACGTACTGTGTTTGTGTGCAAGTAAGTTGCTTCACATCGGTTGCCAGGACTGGCCGCCGCCGACATCACGACCCTCGTCCGTCTGCATTTGTTCCCACATGAGTCAATTGCGAGTGTCTTTGAAAAAGGCCAGAGTGGATACGTATGCATCATTCGAATACGGCGAGACTTTACAGCATGCCGGAGCAACACGCGTATTGCAGCTTGCGAGTACACGTTTGTGGTTTTCGCCGCTAAGATCACCCGACCCAGTTCCTTTATATTTCTTTTCTGTTAGGGTAGTGTGAGGGAGCAGTTGTATACAGCGTGTATACAATAAGCCGTCGTGCCCATGCCTGTGGCTGGGTATGAATATCGCCGCATGAATCTCAGCGTATTGGAACGTTCAAAACGTAGCATTGCGCCCCTTCCTAACGCGCGGATGCCAGTTTGAGCTGTTTACAAAACGCTTGTATTTCGCGTAATGTAGGATTGTGATTACGTACGCAATGCATGAATCGTATTGGCATGTTGTAATACCTGACTAAATTGTACGACCCTGGCATTCTTTTCGCTATTCGCTGGCCTGGGGTACTCCACGCCGGGTTATAAAACTGCGACATTTGCTCAATTTGAAGATACTCGTAATTGCTGAGGCGAACGTCACCATACGGCGTTCAAGCAGTAGCAAAAGAAAATACATATTTTCTCTTCGCGTGTTGGGTGATGAATTAAAAAATCTTATTTACAAGGTCTATAATGTTTCGAGTGCAGAAGGCGTATTGGACGACGGATATTTGGGAACCGCATTTACGTGCAGTAGCCTTATATCAATAAAAAAAACCTCTTAATTCAGCTTATCGAATTTTGAAACTTTTTGGTGCCATCGTTGTTTAATGGTGCAGGAAATATATACTCATGAAGTAACTTGTCTTAAATTTGAACCCGTCCATTCTTTGGCCAAACAAGGGCTTGAAGTGACTTCTGGGCGGCGATCGTGGCGTGGCAGAAACGGGACAGTGGGGACAGCAGGGTTAAGACACCGAGGAAAGGATCAGGGTACAAATGGCTCTGTGGAATTTTCTTGGATTACACATTTTTGGTAGTCTTACATTAACATTTTGTAATGTTTTGTCAACCATCGTTCACGCCAAATTATACCCATATGTTCACTTTCGCAATAATTGTAAAAAGAATAGGAAAACCACGATTATTTTATTTTCTCAATATTCCCATTTATAAAGTAATGTTTGAAAGCATAATTTAATAAATTGATCAAATATACTCATATAATATTGTTTGCGAATTTGAATAGCAGATTACTGTAAACATTATAAGAAATTATTCATGAAATAAATTATTTATAATTTTAACACTTGGTCATAATCCAGAGTAATATCAAGTCATTATGCAATTATAGAGAATTGTTCAATATCGCTCATCTATTTTTTAAAAAATATTTATAATAAAATCTAATAGTATTTAGTTTGTAATAACATTCACCAAAGATTTTTACATAACTTTTATATGCTTTTTGTAAAAAAAATGCTGCTTAGAGCAGTACAATAGTGATGTGATAAAAATTATGTGTATTTAAATGTCCTGCAAAAACTGGGAAGCAAAACACAGGAGTTCACTGTGAAACACATGACAGCTTGGACATTCAAAATACATTCAAATGTAATTGCTAATATTTTAATTGCGGTACAACAAATACGAGACGGAATACATATATCACTCACTGCTAAAGTATTTTCAAAATATGTCAGATAAGAAAATCAGTAGAATGTGATTCTGGTGTTGTCCACAAATAAAATATGTGGAGGAATACGTCTGCATTTCATTGACTGATTAATTGTTAGTGATCCCGGGCGCGTCAACTACAAGGTCATTAGTCCCGTTAGTGTAGTGCATGTTTTTCATCGGAATGTGGCAGTGATCTTCTCCCACTAGTTGGCGAGATCCGGCGCCGACCTACCGTCGACTATCGGTTTTTCCCCAACCAGGTATCTCTCACCAGCGGGGCACCGCCCCAGCTGGGACAAGTTCTAAATCCCCGACCGGTCTCTCGGCATGTGTGGTAGTGTAGTGCATGTTAGTGTAAGGGGTGAGGATAGGACAGGAAGAGGAAGGAGAGATCGCGGCGGTCCGTGACCCGTTTGTTAAGGTACTGCTCCGGCATTCGCCTGATGTTGATCGAAGAAACCACAGAAAACTACTGATCAGAGCAGCCGGCCGCTAGAATTCTCTTCCAGACAGCGAATGAATTCAACCTAGCTGGAAACCTAGTGTCCAAAATTCCTGCCGCCGTCAAGACTCGAACCTAGGACCTCCCGGTCAGTCATTGCAGTGACATTAGTTGATGCACTGATCCACCGCTCCTGGCAGGTATTGCATGCTAATACACATTTTCAAAACATATCAGTTACGAAAATCAATAGAATGTGGTTCTGGAGCCTAGATTTTTTTTGTTATACATAAAATTACGCATCCGTTTTAAAAATACATTTTTTTTGTTCTACTTGATGGTGCTCTACTGTGGTTACACACCTCACGCGACATTCAAGAAATTAAGGGAAGATAGAAACTGAAGTTTTGAAAGACAGTTTAAGCCCTAGGTGAGAAGATGCGAAACGTGAATTTAAGGAGCAGGACTGGTGTACTAATTGGTTACTAACTTTATCCATGCGACAAGATTGAAAACGAGATGGTACGGTCATGAGGCACATTCAGCAGAGCTGGACTCACTCAGCAACGGAATCTGAAGGCAGGTTGCGAAGTTCAGGAAGACAGCGTTCAGTATGGCGTCAGATGTGAATGAACTAGAGAACCGTTGGAGAGGGAAGAGACTTACAGAGACAAGTGGAAGAAAGTCATTACATGAGTCATTACATTAAATGAAGCTATCGTATGAAAGTGAAGTATCATGTGATATAGTTAAACATTTTTATAGTAGGTATTTTTTATAATTTTACGACTTTTTTATTGTTTTATCTGAGTATTTTGGGTTACATTGCATATCTTTTAAACTTTTGTTCATTTCTTGTGTTTTTGCGTGATTTTATGAAAGAGTTGAAAATAGTGTTTTTATATATTTTTTTAATATTGTTAGAGCCGCCCTGTGTTTATAGGTCACCCTTGTCCATAATGACATTCTGTAGGTTATAATAATAATAATAATAATAATAATAATAATAATAATAATAATAATAATAATAATAATAATAATTCAATGCAAGCCCCAAGTGGTAGGAACACTCACCAAACCCGGTGACGTCTGTCTTAAATTCAAGCAGATCGTAATCAAAGAGGCAGAGAAACGTCTTAAGTACAATGATTTGGAAATCGAGATCAGTCGAATGTGGGGCGTAAAAGCACGGGTCGTACCGATAGTCATCGGATCTCTAGAATTTGTTCGACAAAATTTGTGTAACAGCTTGGCTAAACTCCCAGGTCAATCAAAAGACTGGGAAGTGCAAGAGATTGCTTTATTAGGATCAGCCCACATTTTGCGCAAAGTTATGTAGAGGCACCGACAGTCCCCAAATATGCTTCTTAGGCAGCTGGTTACAACCTGGAAAAGATTTTATATTAAATCGACTCATACCATCTTTAATCGTGATGGAGAGGAAAAATAATAATAACAATAATCCATCTATTATAATATCTAGATTTGATTTGTTACAATTGTGCTAACGAGTAAATTTTATTTATTTGTATTAATATGTGATAACATTCTTAATTATTATGTTCATAAAACATATTACACATATTCATAGTTAAAAATATTACCATTGTAGAAATCACGACCGTTAATAAGTAGTAGGATAATGTATCACGGGATCGGTCAATTAATGAATTACATTAGTTTGCCAACGTTTCGGAATATTTAATTCCTTCATCAGGGCTTACTAATACATATACTGGTCAAACATAATGTTCCTCCACAGCACAACTCCAATACAGAGTTGCTGAAGCACCCACGTCCATAGCAGGTCCGATCATGGCCACGGCCCGAAGTGAAAGTGACTGAAAGACACCGTGGCCGTGGCCATGGTCGGACCTGCTATGGACGTGGGTGCTTCAGCAACACTGTATTGGAGTTGTGCTGTGGAGGAACATTATGTTTGACCAGTATATGTATTAGTAAGCCCTGATGAAGGAATTAAATATTCCGAAACGTTGGCAAACTAATGTAATTCATTAATTGACCGATCCCGTGATCCATTATCCTACTAAAAATATTACGCATCGTTGAAAAGATTTTTAGTTAACAATGTTAATCAAGGATAACGCAAACTTTATGCGGATACTCATGCATCTTGTTGTGACTTATTACAAATCATAATAATCCCAATTCAAACTTTTCAATTGCTCAATTGATGTTATAAATTGCTTCATTAATTCATTTATGCATTTTATTAAAAAAAGCTTGTCGTAAAAGAATACAATTTTATGCCATGTTGAAGAAAAGTAGAGAAAATGTTTTCTTGATTTCAATCAGTTTTTTAAATTATTTAATTTAAATAAACTAATATAAATAATCACCACTGTGATATTGTGGTGTTTTATAATACAAGTATGTACGGAATATGGCTATATATTTCACGACTGGAGCCCGAATTAGAGTGATTTGTCTATTTGTTCAGGAACGCTTTCCACAACCTAGAGACTGACTCTTAGAGAAATACCCAGAGAGAGATCTTGATGTTCACATAAACATTTAGACGTTTCTAGCGAACTGTTTTTGAACTTCATTTATATTTTATATAATGTTTAGTTAATGAAGTAACTCGAGGAATCATTTAAGTACGTAATTAGCATTTCGAAAATCACCTAAAATCCCCAGTTTAATGAATTACGTTACAACACTGAACACGACGACTCGGTCTCAAATGATAAAAACGGCTTAGACTCGTTTATTCTAGATAAAAGAATGTCAGAAAATTCTTGTGAATTCTGATTGTACATGTCATTTCTCGTATTTACATCCAAATACAGTAAAGTAATGTACTTATTACATGGATTACAATAAAAGATAATTCTCACTCACCTGGAAGGTTGAACTGTATCATTAAAACCACTTGATAATACCAGTTTGTTCAGTGAGTTACCGTGGCTTAAATTCGCAGTCTAAAAAAATCAGGTTTAATTACGTGTAGATTATCACAAGTAAACCTGTATTCATCAATAAGGTGTACAAGTATACAACCAAATAACTTCTACAAGTATACAAGTATTCACCAAATAAACTTTACAGTACCAAATGAATACTCCTACTTCAGCCACATTCATAGAACCAGGAGACTCGAGAAATGTTTATGCAAGTAGTTTTTGAACTTTGCATTTTCTTTACAAGATAATATCAAATTGCAGTTGTGTCAAAGAACATTGTGCAGATTTTACCTCCATCTTTGTCAAGAAACGATGACAAACAAAAGTGTACTAATAATAAAACATCTTTTTTCCAAGTTATATCCCTGAATGTACGACACCGAGTGTAAATTAGTTGTTTACTCGAGTTGTGAAGGTTCTAGGAGTACAAAAATTTCTTGTTTTTTTAAAATATTTTATTTCATATGCCATTATTAGTTATCAAATAGCCTCTCATGACTCCGTGTGTGAATATACCAGATACTAGTGGTAATAGAGGTACCATTTCGAAGATACAATTGCTAAAATATTTGCATGAACTTGAAAGGTAAGACGAAATTAGCCGTTACCATGTACTTGATACAGTTCTCAAATATTATAGCAGAAAATACTACCAAATATTATAACAGACTGACTTGTTTTATTTCTGTGAATGTGGGATGAATATTGTCTTAATAAACAATGACTTCAAGATTAAAACGCAATCTATTGGAAGTAGATGGGTAAATGTTCAACAATAATAAATGAAAGAAAAGTATTAAACTCAAACATTTGTGTTACAGCAGGAGAGAATGTAACCGAACATTGAAGGCAATTGAAGACATGGGGGGAGGGGGGAAGATAACAATGAAAATACAATTTTCATGAATTGTAGAATATGACGCCATCTGTTAGCTCAATAGATGAAGTCTCTTTTGAAATAACCAGAATCACATAAAACGTGAAATGTCCAGAGATATTCCCAATTGAAAATATGTGGGAAGGTGGACGACCGATGAGAATCCCAGTATTTTATGAAAAGCTGACCGAGTGTCCATGCAATCATTTCTAAGGATTTAGTGTTTATCGGTTGGTAAAATGATTATTAATTTTCTTTGTGCTCCATATTGCTCGTAATTAAGTGTAATTGGGTAAAATGGATCTAAAGATCAGTCCAGAATTAACTGAAAGTGCAAAGAAGAAATTATCTACTTAATAACTTCAAAAGATACAATCACATACACGATGAAGGAACTTTTCATTACTCTATAAACTTTACGCACTTTCTGAGTCTGAAGTTTCAATATTTTTGTTAAGAAATAAGAATTGGATGGACATTCGTCAATATTCCAAACTTTTTGTATTCATTAAAGGCTTATTATTATGTTTACTCTATTGTTGTAACAAAGAAAATTATAAAATATAATAAAAGCTTTATTAAAACTCTAATTTTGTTTTTCATAGCAAAGATTTTTTATAGTTTATTAAATATCACCAATAAAGGGTTTATAATCTTAAAAATTGAAATATCTCAGAACACTGAAAATGTGACTTTCATCGTTATTCCCCCCTCCCGGTCTTCAATAGTCTGCGTTCAGTCACGCGATGGTTTAACAAGAAATAATGTGAGCTTGAGATCAGACACGTACCACTTACAGCCGCTAGGGTCGCTAGCTGACAAGCGTACCTTTGCCACAGTAATGTGCGCTGTGATCACATATGAAGTGGGGTTTCATCGTTACATCATCAGTGTAAAGCATGATTTTATTTATATGCTTCATTGATGTTTATCAGTGATCATTCATTAAATTTCTTTGAGAAACGTACGCAATGCATTTAAAGTCGTGTTCTATAATTACTACGCTGCGCCATGAAAGCACATTTCTAAGAAACTTCCCCACAAAAGCCCACAATGGAAATGCAAATACTCGCATATTGCATGTGTGTGGCAACATATGACTTCCTTTAGCTGCAATGCGCTCTATGGAAGGAGCGTAATGTTAAGTCGCCGTCGGACCGTCACATTAATGTTCAGTATCGATCACCACAAGATGCTAATGATAAGATGATGAAATTGGCATTTCATATCGAAATATATTACTATCATCACGTAATTCTTCATTAGTTATTATGAAATATTCTAGAAAATGTCAATGTTTTTACAGATTACCATTAACAACTAACGCTTAGGCATGACTGAGTAATTATGCTTAATGTTGCGATATAAAAGAAAAACAATCTAGTGTATGCTGAATTAGATCTTTATTATGATTCCATTTCTTTAACCTTACAGCCACATCTGGAGTGAACAAATAATATTGATTGATTGGTGAATATGAATTTTGGTATGAATGGCGATGGATCTATGCCCGAATGAGAGGCTGAGGAAAGGGGATAACCCAGATGAATCCTACTGCCAACGCACTTTGTCTACAACAAATTCCGCGTGAATCGGTCAGAATTTAAACCGCGGTATCCGTTGATGGAAGGCAGGCGGTCTGACCACTATACTCTGGGTCGACCCAGTACAACCTGAAAATTGGTTATAAGTTTCCGGAATACACGTTCCGGTGTCGAATTCGACTTATAACCACTTTTTATTAGGTTGACGAACTCTTGACTCACATTTTCAAAATAATTCAGTGTTTAATACTTGGAACACAGCAATTTATAAATGAGGAAACAAGTGACAACGACGATGAAGTGTAAATGTAATATGAACTGAAATATATTAATCTTTATATGAGTGACTTTCAAATGATATGAATTCCTTTTCGTTTCAACAACAATACATGAAGTAAATATCATTTTGAAAAAATAAGTAAACTCTTAATCATTTTAAAAAAAATTATTGCAATCGAGAAGTGGATAAACCACTTTACAGATCTGAAATTAGATACAAACAGTAAACAAATAATACAGTATTAACTGAAAAGCACCGAGGTACTTGCAAATTAAACTAACTTAATCTAATTTTATGTGTGAGAGGGAATACCCTCTGGAACCTCATTTGTAAGAATTTTATGCATAGGGCAGTGGTGTGATAGGAGTGGAAAGGGGGAGGAGGAGTGAATTTAGGATTACGTGTTTATGATGGTTATGACTGAATTGATTCTCTTAACATTTGATTTCTTCCTTAGCTTGTCTTTCGTTATTCAGAAAGCATAAATGATTGCAAAAAGAAACGTTCTAGTTTTTGTATTTTCAGAGAATCTTAGTAATCATTTAGAAAAAGAAGTGTATATTGTAGAAATAAGTTTTCAAATCATATTTTCCGCTATGTCACACGTATTGCATCCAAGAATTTTTTTTATTTACTCAGTAAAAACAAAACATTGAAGTTATTTTAGCACAAGCGCAAGCTGTGTAAATAAAAAAATACTTCAACTAACTTTATTGGAATAATGTATTGTATTTGACAATGGTATAATGAAACTTTGAACTTTACATTTGTTACGAAAGCATGTTTGTTTGCAAATATCTTTTCAAGAAATGTCAAGTAGTTGTCGCCAACTAGTGTTGAGCAAACTACTAGGTTTCAGCAATTATAATTGTTTTATAATATTATAACAATTATATAGCATATACAATTGTTATTGCATCGTTCTAGTCAATAAAACATTTTAGCGGTAATAATAATTTCCTGTTTTTTAGTAATTCTAACCGATTCCAGACTTATGAGTTAAGTAAATAAGTTGAAATGAGACAATGAAATACACTAGATCTCTAGAAAATAATATCATAAAGACACTTGAGCAATTACTACTGATAATGTTTCTTCAAACGTAAATGAATCACTCTTACGATATGATTAAGTTTCGTCGGAAACATTATCACATAAATTACGCGAACGTAATTTGTTTTTCTTGAGAGACGAATAAGTTAAATAAAACTGATATGGATCATATTTCGGATGTTTTCTATGTTAATAAACATGAATTTTCAAATCAGGTAGTTATACATCTATTTTGAAAATATACGTAATGTTCAGTTGCAGTAAAATACATGAAAGAAAGAACGTTTTCTTACTAGTAGAAGGGCTACTATCACTTAAAAATAATAGACTCTCTAGAATTTGTCCCAAAGAGAAAAGAAAAAGTACTCGAAAGTGAGAGGCGATTGTCCACATCTTTTTAGAAATAATAGGACAGCTATTATCGGAACAATTCCTTGGAATCGAATGATTAATTTTTATTCTATACAAGTCGAATTCAATCACAATGTATTACGCGGCGTATTCTCAGAAAGCCATCGTATAAAATTTAATGAATAAGAATAAACATTCATCAGATAGGGGCTGCATTTTGACGGCATACAGATCTCATTATAATATCTTCTCGCTTTACCACGATTAGAGGCTTCGATTCTCATTCAACATGTTGAGAGCTTTCAGTTTTGTTGTTTCCAGCATCACGAATGGTCGCTCTAATGTCCAATCACGTCCCGATGTCCTTCAAGCGGCATGGCGGCCGGCGGCGGCGGGGGCCCGGGAGGGGGGAGAGGGAGGTAGGCAGAGGCGGGGAGGGACGCGCCAAGAGTTCTCCTGCGCTCAACCCCATCATTACGAATAAATGATTCGGAAAACAGACAAATGTCGTCCCCGTGATGGAACAAACCAGAATTTTCATCGTGAGCGGATGAACTCCCGAGAGATTAATATGAAAAATACCAACAGCAGAAATCCTCCTTTTTTATTAAAAAGAATAAGGGTCAACATGTTTGACCCTTTTCTCCTTGTTTCTTAATGGCTTTAACTATACATTTTATGGCCATCGATTTAAACCTTACGTTACTTGGTTCTGTTATTTTTTCTAACAGTACCTCTCCCGGCAAATGTGCTGGAAGAAATAGGTTTCTCCCCCGTTTCTGGAGAAGATAATAACACAGTATTCTTGTATTGTACCTACTTGAAACCATTATAAACTTATCGTTTAATTAAAGTGATTGGTTCTACGACCGCTTGGAGAACCTTTTACCCAATGCTGTTGCTACTCCACCGAAATATTAATGCACGTGGATAATGTGATCCACAAGGTAGCTCTGCAATGCGTTCCCGTGGGTTGCGGAGAGACGCGCGTGCGCTTGCCAGCTGGCGCTCCGCCCCCGCGCCGCCGCCCAATCTCCCCGCAGCTCTATCAGATCTCCCACCAAATGATAGAGTTATTTCACGCACGATATTCGATCTTCTCGGCGCCCAGATTCCTGTTATCAGAACTCCACTACGCCTTTCTGACATTATCGTCCCGAGTGAACTTCAACCCCTTTCCATTTCGTCTGTTCCTCGCCTTCGTCTTAAATATACGAATTCCGCTGTGATGGCTTTTAGTGTATTAACGTCTGAATATTGCGTACTCTGCAGCAATACCCTTTCATACGATGTCATCGACACGTTGTTAATGGAAGAGAAGTCTCTGTGTGGCTCTAAAACTTTGTATGGTAATCATGTTAGACAGCAACGGGGGAGACGCGAGTGACAGTTTGACAAAGAGAACGGCGCGATGAGGAAGGACAATCAAATAAACGCTTTGAAAGAAAGTCTATTCAGCTCGCAGAGTCAGTCATATTTACTAGAGCAGGAAGTTAAAGCAGAAAATATTCATTATTCCCTAAAATAAAATGATGCAACCAATACATTTGGCAAACGACACATCATAAAGTGCGGTATGCTAAAGATGTACTCCTGTACGTTTTGCTGTTCTTTTTTAGAACTACTTACTACATTTTTATGAAACAAGAAATATATATATATATATATATATATATATATATATATATATATATATATATATATATATATATATATGTCTTCCCTCCGTTCGAGAACACAAACGTCTCTCAATGGCAACATTAAAAGGACTCACTAATTAGCTCCACAATACATTTTTTTTATTTTGCGAGCCCAAAAGTATTGTCGAGATGTAAGAAGTAAGCAAAATAATGCAATGGTTGGAAGCAACAGCCACAACAATGAGCGGAGCAAGATGGGGCGAAGCGAAGCCTGTTGCAATGGGAGGTGCGAGCGCCCGTGGGGCGTCGAAGGGGGAAGACGGGGGGAGCGAGGGCCTGGCAGGGAGCGCTGCCGCGGGGAGATCGGAAGGAACGGGCGGGGCTGCGGGCGAGAGCACGGCAGGGGCGGCGAACGGCAGGGGGGGGCGAGGGGGCCGCAAGAGCGGGCCGGGGAGGGGCGCGCGAGCCCGCGAACTGCCCGAGGGGAGCACACGCCAGGCGAGGAGATGGATGCCTCCTGTTTTTAGTTTGGTGTTTACCGAATTAATAGCCCATCTCTTTTAGTAGTAAATGTATTATTTCGCGCTATTATATACTCTGCAAACCGCATTAGCGGATGACGGGGTGAAAACAAGAAGAAAAGGGTAGATTTAGATAAAGTTACTTCTGAAGTTATTGAATAGGACAAGTATCTTAAAAAGCAAAGTGACCGTCGGTTTCAGTCGAGGGATTACGTAATTACAATTTTCACACCAACTTCCAGTGCAGCCAACACTAAAATAATAAGGAGAAATTTGAAGACAGTCCATCAGTTGCTAATGATGTTTATCTACGTTTTAAGAAAATTGACCAAGCCAGATTTCGATAATGACGTGCGCGCGCTAATCTCCGTGCGCCCACGCTCGGGGGGCGACGGGGCGACGGGGCGAAGAGGCGCGCAACATGGTCACCCGCGCGGGAGTCAGGGGCTCCACTCTCAGCTAAGCGCCCGGCCGGGGGGAGGGGGCGCGCGGCGGTCTTCGTCTATAGGGTTACAAACTAATTGCCTCGGGGCGAGTCTCCTTCGGCCGACAGTGAGTGCGCCGTCTTCAGTGAACGGCAGCTCGTGCGTTGTTTGCGGAGCCTGTGTACAACTGGGCCACGGGCCAGGGTAATCTGTTATTGTTTTCCTACCTGATCCACCTCATCTTTTTCGTGAAGGAATCACGGTCCAGGTGTTGGCTCAGCCGCTGTGGACACACGTCGCAGGATTGGGCGCTCCGGGGTTCGATAAACACCAAGAGTGGCTGTCTCCCCCACCCCCACCCTTCCGGTAGCCTGCTGGCGGCTCTTCTCTCGGCCCCCGCATGATACGTGTATACACAGCATGTATATTTGAAAGCAATCCAGGACACAACAGCCGCCGGCTACAATATCAGCCTAACATGGCTGATACTCCAAACCGCTTGTCCGACATCGCGTGTACCATATTAACAATAGCACTGGTGACAGCGGCGAGGCCGGGCCGTATAGTGGCGCGGCGGAGGCGGTGGCGGCGGCGGCGGCGGCGGTGGCGGCGACGGCGGCGACGGCGGCGACGGTTCGCGCGGTGGCGAACGGCGGCGAGTGGCGGCGGGCGGCGGCGGGCGGCGGAGGGAGCGGGGCTAGTGGCGGCGGGCGCGGGCGCGGGCGCGGGCGAGGGCGCGGGGCGAGGGCGATGGGCGATGGACGGCGCGCGCAAGGGCGCGGGGGCGCGGAGGGCGGGCGGCGGGTGTCATAGGATGTAATTACCGAAAGAGTAGCTGATACAGGCGGGGACGCGGCTGGGTGGCAGCGGCGCCGGTTGCCAGGTGGTTCGCTGCCTACGCGGCGATGCCCTGGGCCGCCCCGCCCCTCCCCGCCACGCCCCGCCGCGCCGCCTGCAGGGCGTGTTCACCGCGGGCACCGCCCTCAGGGCCCCCCGACCGGCCGCCCGGCCGCCCGGCCCCGTCCCCTGGCGGCCCCACCCCCGTCCTCGCCTCGTCGTAACGCATGGCAGCCACCGCCGCGGGCGCCGTACAGCGCCAGACACTCCGGTCGGCGCCGCCCGCCTCAAATTGGCCCGGGAGTGGAAGATGGCGCCAAGCGGAAGCATTTTTATACGAAAAAAGTATTTATTTTCTAGAAAAAATATTTTTTTAATTTTATTCTACTTGTAATTGTTTGTTTCTCGTAGCCATTCCGTCTACGGGTTCCCAAACAGAGTTTTGATTTCATGTCTTGAACTAAATTGACTAAAGCAACTTGCTAGATTTCGTTGTTGTTCTGTCTCATGGAAAAACAGGACGTGATAGGTTCATAGTAAAATAAAATGTTCGAATCAACTTTAAATATTGGTAGCTATAGGAAAATTAAACATTAAATATAGTTGTTGTGGGAAACAAAAATACACCCTTCCATGCAGGGTGCTGGAAATACAGAGCTGTTTTGTTACTACATAATAGCTGACACAATTCTACACAGCGATATAATTGTGACCTGCAAAATAATCTTGCCTGGAGAGAGAAAATGTAATCACATTAGAAATTATTATGCAAACAATGAAGCATCTGTCACGTCAGGTTCCATACTGAAATCTACTTTAATTGTATCAATTAATTAATTATGTATTGTATTGTGTTCATCTGAAAGGCAGCTAGAATAAATCATTTCGCAGAAAATTACAAAATTTGAGTTTCGTTACAGAAAGTGTCTTTTTGCCGCGGAGGGAATTCGATTACATGGCGTTGTTCCGCAGTGAGATCAGAGGCAGCGGAACGGCCGGCGTCACGACGCGTCGTCGTGGGCGGCGCGGTGCGAGGCGGCGCGGCGGTAGGTGGGGCGGCGCGCTTCGTCTGGTGGGTCGGAGGCGCCCCTCGCCGCCGCCCCGCCCCTCCCTCCCTGCCCCGCCCCCGCCCCCGCCCCCGCCGAGATGCCGCTCGGGGCCGCGAGCGCTGCTCGCCCCCGCGGGGCCGCCCGGCCCCGGAGTGGCCCGGGTTTCGAGACAGCCTATACTTTATTGCCATCGTCGATGAAGCGATGTCCACGCGAAATAACCTTGATTGTTGCCATTATCAGAGCATCAGCATGTCTATACAGACACCCCGTCCAATTTCATAGCAGCCCATCTCTCCGACCCGCTCCCTCCCGACCCGCGCGCTATCCTTCTCATCAGTTCCCTCTCAACCCAATCAAGTCACCCGTCCCTAAAACCGACCGTATCCTCGTATCTGTACGCATGACCTATGTAACGCGCGATGTATTATTTTCTCTTTTTCCACACCTCTCTTTCGTGTGTTTTTATTCTCTTTTGTGCAAAAAATGGGTTACGATAGAAAAGCGAGCGGCAGAGAAACACGAGGCAAAAATAAAAATTCACTTTCGGTCCGAATAACATACCCGTGGTTATCATTGCTCTCCCCTTCCTCCAATCGTGTCCCGGCCTCCCCTATTGATGACACTTCACAGCAATTATGTGGAAGCGTGAGAGAGTGTGGCGGTGGTTCCAACGCTATAAGCTGTGGAAATTAATTGGAATGGTAAACCTTTGTGATTTTCAAAATAGCTTTTTTTATGTATCACAGCGGACTGAGTGAAGAGGTCATTATGTTCCCTACTCCCATCTGCGTGTGTCAGCGAGTCAATACCAGCAACGAAGCGAAATGCACTCGCCAAAAGTGATAATTGAAATATGTTCCAGCGGCACAAAAACGCACCAAACAGATAAAATGAACAACAAACTGTCACAACTCTTGAAAAATGAGAGGCCACGCCACTAACTAAATATGGAGAGCGCTCTGGCACAATACGCTGGCTGCTCCCTTCTTCCCTTGCTCCGCCCCCGCCTCCAACGCCGCCCCACCTCCGCCCGCCCCCGCTCCCGCCGTTTCCGCTTCGTCCACTGGCTCTTCCCTTGTTCCCTCAGCCTACGTGGGAGGCTCGGAAGCCATGCACAACAATGTAAGAAATGGTTCCCACTGCTAGCAATATTCCAGAATGCCTAATTTCTTTCAATTGTTTTGCGTAAATGAAGTGTCGACTCTGAACTATTTTAATGTTTTACTCCTTACCTTGCGCTGATTGTAAAAAATATTTAATTCACGTAAGTCAAATGAAATTACCAACAATAAAAATTCAAACATATTCAAGTATTTCACTTTATCACATAGTTTCTCACACAAATTTCACACTTTCCTTTTGGATGCTTTTCACGTTCCGAACGTTTTCCCACCTCAATCATTATTTTCTCCACATCATTTCCCAATTCTCCTTCCTCTATTTTTTACCATGAAACGTGCGGTGGGCCAATTCTCCTTGCTCACATCTCCATTCTTGATCAATACAAACTACGGCAGGGTTCTTTAGAGTCACTCTCATCCCGGTTGACAAAAACGTCTGCGCAGGGAGAGAGCAACACAAAAACAGACATGCTTCTTTTCTGCCGAGTGAACTCAACGTTTCACGTTCCATCCACAAATTAAAAATCTGAGCAATACTGTGACCTACAGACGTACATCCTCACATTTAGCTATTATATGGTCAATGTATTAACGACTAATATTTAAGAAAGTCACAAGAATTTACTTTACTTTATTCATTAATCTGGTTGATAGTCAATATTTTATTTACAAATGGCCCAGGAATGTATTTTTCTGAAATTACTCCTATACATGAGATTTTCTTTGAAAAATTTAATGCATAATTAGACAAAATATATGACGATTGTACTAGTGAGATATTTTGACTTATTTCAACAGGTCTATGGTGTGGTGACTGTTCAGATGAAAGACAAATTTAAATGCAATTCAAATAAGGTGTTCGAGTGAAAATAATATCTGACTTTTCAAGTTTCGTAAAAAAGTGTAAATTAATACCATTGTTTACACGAAATAAGGGCGTGAATAATTGTTTCCATTTATTTCCTGTTATTCAATCCGTTTGGAAAATAAAAGAAGATACTCATAATAAAATCGAATCTCAATTTTCCCCAAAATATCAGATACAACTATTTATATCCAAAAAGCATAAATATCCATCTGGTCGGAATGTATTCACAATTGTTTCTGGGGTCTACTCCTACGGTTTAGCGGGAAAATGAACTCAAGTTAATAATCTAACGTAAAATGAAAAGTCAGAACTTGTATAAACTGGTTGACGAACCGTATTTAGCATTTGACATTTTCCCCACATTAAAATTGGGTTAATTTCTGTTATTCAGAACAGACAATTGTAGCAAACTGCATGCAAACATTCTTTCATAACTAGCGCTATTTTGTGTAAAATTTTCATGATCTTCAAATAAAGATGAAAAATAATTTATTACTATGAATGTTGATCTAATTGATGGAAAATGGTATTTATATTTCCAACGTGTCTTCCGATCTAATATTTCTAAACGAAAATTCCATAAGACTGGATATGTTGAAATAACGAGATGTAAGTGTTACTTTCTCGCTCTTTTATCGTAAGAAGAGAAAGAATTGTAACTGTGCGCCGGAAAAAGCAGAATTCTTGAGATACTTTATGCTTGGCTTTGGATTGTAAATGTAACTTGAATGCTCCTAACCGTCGCATAGTTAATGAAGTTCATTCTAAATTTACTATTATTGTTATTATAATTAAATTAGTGTCTAAATATATTGATTTGAAAATTGATTCTATTGTGTCATTTTATATCCATAGCTAATTTCGGAATGAATTTGATAGTGACAATTAACTCTCTCTCTTCGCGACAAAGTAATTTGAAAGGACCATTCAACTTCGTTCCTCTAATTAATACTTACGTTAAATATTCACTGAAATTAAAAATTATTGCTTTTTCACAACAAGGAGACCGTTGAAAATCAGTGCTTAAAATTATGTTGTCATTTCATGAAACCGATAGTAACTTTAGATTATTAGACGCGCGATTAGGAAGTGAATGTTTTTCTCCTCCTCTTAGAATAGCCACATGTCAAATAATTGTTCAAAACAATCAACATGACACGTACTCAAATGTATTTGTAAATATTAATTGAGAGTAGTAATAAAAAAGCCTGCCCAACACTGATGAAGTGGAAGTCGGACACCATGCGCATGAAAGTGGTGGTCCGGGTCCCCCCAAGCGCGATGTGGGCGAGAGCCATGAAGGATGATTGGGCGGCAGTGTGTGGAGTGGCGAATGTCTCACTCGCTGTGGGAACGGCGCGGCGCCTGCCTCGCCAGCCCCTCGGGAGGCGAGGAAGGGCGGCGAGATTCAAAGGCGCGGCCAGGGCGGCCACGGCGCCCCGCCGCTCGCCCCGGCGCCTGCCAACGCGGCGGCGGTGGCGGCGCCTCCCGCGGCGGGCGGGGGAGGGGGAGGGGGAGGGGCAGGGCGGGGCGGGGCGGGGGCGGGGGCGGGGGCAGGGCCGAGGGCGCCGCGCCGCCTCCCGGGGTGCTCTTGTGTACGTGTGTCCGCTCTCGCAGCAAATCTGGCCCATTAGGCAGCTCGGCGCGCTCTCTGGTTTATTTTTGGAGCGTCAGTCCCGATGATGAGTAAGATACAAGGTCGGAGGTCGTGGGTACCTTTCTCTGCTGTTCTAATATCCCGAGGCTATTAGTTGGAGAGATGAACGCACAAAACAAATGAAAAGCAATCTCTGGACCACCGAAACATCGATTTGTTGTGTAAAAAATGCCGCGCGACGTCTGCTCAGCAGAAAAAAAGAATTTACGAATTTTGGGGTTGATTATAAGCACGAATGAGAGCAAAAAGTTGCCGAGGAAAAAATGTATGTTCGTGTAATAGGAATAAAGAGAAGGAACAAAGGGGTCAAGTTCATTTACTGGCACGGATATGTATTGTTGCTGGCTCCCGGCAGGGGGTACGTTACTGCATTCAACTGCTTGCGTGGCGTGGTCTGAGCTCTTCCCACGGTTCCGGCTCCACTAATCGTCCCTCAGTAATTTTTGCCAATTGTTAGAACTCTCATTTGGGAGACTTTTCTTAGACAGCAAATATAAATCTTCCTCACTTGTTTTCTTCAATTCCTTTGGTTTGGGGTAGTGAATAACAAGCACATAAATCTGTCACAAGCTAGGACATTAGGTTGGGAGTTGTTAATTCAGAACAAACTGTATTATTTTAATTAGATACACAAAATTACTATATTTATAGACATTTCCAATAAATTCTCTGCTCTAAATAAATATTATCTATTATTATGAAAATGAAAAATGATGAACTTTCAAAAAATGAACTTAAATAGAGCGAGCTATAGATAAAAATTTAAAAAGCAACAAATATGATGAAATTTATTTTGATTTCTTCAAATTTCTTAATATTTTGTTTACTTTTAATTATTTCAGTATATTTACTTAACAAAAATTCACGAGTATCTAAAAATCAATGAGTACTAATGTTCAAATTTATTTTTAGTTCAAATGCATGCACTCTGCAAGGATTATTCGACATATTCCCGAACAATACACTTCCAATATTGCATAGCAAATTAAGTAGCTACAGTTTTCACAAAAAAGTATATTTATAAGGCTCCTGAGAAATATCGGTCAACATCTCGAGCTTAAGAGGTGCTTTCCTTCGTTCCATTTAGAAAATGTCATATTCACAGACCTAATTTCTTTTTCGTGCTATTGATATTTATTAGCATTTATGACTGTCAAAATATTATGTTTGCGCGTATCCATTAATAATTGACAAACCTGGACAAATATTTGCTGTTTATTGCCAAGTTAATTAATATTCATTTCACGAACGAAATAAAAGATCATTTTCAAATCCTACAGCCCGTGGTCAAACATTGCAAAGAAATGTTCTAAATATTTTCAGCTAAGATGTTATTGTATAATTGGTTTTGCCTTCAACATGAAGAGTTTCCATCTTTCCAATGTTGCAAAGAAATATAGATTTCATGGGTCAGTAATTTGTATACAAGTTCTTTATGATTGTTACGGTGCTGCTGGCATGTTTTAGTCCCAAATTATTAACTATGATGTCTTGAAAAATTATGTAAATGAGAGGATCCATTGTAGATAAGTATATTTAATAATATTAGAAATGATTATCTATGGATGGTTATTTTATTAATTACTCACAAAATTATTTTATAAAACTATTTATATATTATATTAAAAGTATTGGAATGAATTTTGTTAAAATAGTATTGAGAATAATTGAAGACATTATATTATGTTTGATAATATTTTGCTATATTTTTAGACATTATTATGAGTCGAAATAACCTCTGTGGTTGTCGAACTGTAGTTTCTTTCTTACTCTCATTATTGTAATTAACTATATTGTTAATTATTATTGTTATTATTAATGGTAATAATAATAATAATAATAATAATAATAATAATAATAATATTTCCTAAATTATTAGTTATGACTTACCTACACCATGTTTTACACCTAATTATAATAACCTTTATTAAATTGTAGTACATAAAGATAAGTTTATAACCAACTTTTGAAAGATAGAGAAAAGGATTACTAAGAAAATAGAAAAGTAGATTATGTCGAATTGACTTTTGTCAAAGCATTGCAATTGACGTTTATTTGAGCGATAGGAAGATATGAATCCAAAATTTGTTCTTAAATAATTTTAAATATTCTTTGTTGGAGATTAGTAGTCTTCGTGCGAACACACGTCGCCCCCTCCTCCGTAGAAAAGCAGTCGCTCCTAATTCATCAGGCGGTATCTTCAAGCGCTCCAGCCAGGTAATTAATGAGGAGACTCCTCTGTTGTTTTATTTTTCTATTACAACATCGTGACTTTGTAATAAAAATAAACCATTAAATATTATGAAAGAAATTTGACATTAGAAAGAAATTGGATGGAAGAAACATATTGTGTAAGAGGGTGATGTGCTTTTTGTAGAAAGGGAAAATTCTTCATTCACTTCTAAAAAAGAAATGATTGTCGAACAAAAGGAATGTGAAATCAACTTTGGAAACACTGATTGGCAATTCACGAAGACTGAAATTATCATACGAATGTACTGTTCTTAATCAAAATTAATTTAGATTTAGGAATTCCTGTAATAGAAACTTAGTGAACCGTAAATGAGAGCATGTATGGGGGATATATACAGCTAGGGTATTTTAATAACATTCTGTTTCGTTTGTTTTGTTAATATCATTTCTACTCAAAAAAAATTACAGCGTTCTCACAACTCATATTTTTGATATTGATTTCTGTTACAAATGGTTGACCAATTGAAGTATTTCTGTTTTTACTATGAAAATTAACTAAAGTAATCAATAATTAATCCTTTCTTTTCTAATTATATTTATATAATAGAAATTTAAAAATATATAAGTACAAATATATCATGACTTTTTACTTTCATGCATACTACTTACGTAGTATAAAGAAATAATTGTAATTCCACGGCAAAAATTGGCGATTTTTTTTTTACAGAAAAACTCAGAATGTGGGGCCCTGATATAGAAAATGTAGAAAAAAATCATGTTTCCATGCATAGTAAATTTCATCCTCCAACTCGCTTTGTAGTCAGAATCCACGTTTTGTGGGTCTTGATGCAGAGAAGTTGGTCGACTGCAAAAGTTAAACACTCCGGCCACCTGTTTGTGTGTCTGCCTGTGGTAAACACTAGCACCCAAAATTTCCACGCGATTTTCTCCAAAATTGATATTCCCAAACCGATATGACCGTATTCAAACCCATGAAACCCATGAAAATTCGAAACGGATATACTATGATTTTGGGGGGACTTTACATGAAGCCTTAACGTTTTCAAAACTTTCTCAAAATGTCTTCAAACGTTTGGATTAATTTTTTCCTCGAAGAGAGCAAAGAGCGCTTACAAATGGCTCAGATCTCATTTTCGTTGAACCCTCTGAATTTTCGATATTTGCTAAAGTTAGAAGTAATGTGAAGCAGTATGTGGTATTGTAGCACCACAAGTTAAAGAGATCCGAAGCATTCAATTCGTCGAAAGAGGGAAAATTCATCTCATTGAATTTATGGGACTAATGGGACACTTCTCTTCATTACAGATATTTTTTTCAGTAAATTCTTCACATGCACATGTGCATTTTATGTTCTGTGAACATTACAGTGTCATATTCTTTACTTCTTTCTACACACAAACGACATTTGCAATATTCTCTTCAAAATATTTGAC
The DNA here is from genome assembly GCA_011170035.1 of Teleogryllus occipitalis. NCBI lineage: Eukaryota > Metazoa > Arthropoda > Insecta > Orthoptera > Gryllidae > Teleogryllus > Teleogryllus occipitalis. The sequence goes on from BLKR01008961.1 coordinate 519,899, forward strand.
TGAACTCAACCACTTTTCTTGGTCTCGATCAGTTTCCAAAGTATTGAAGATGGTGACATTTCGATACTTAAAAAAATACGTCATCATAATTAGTATTTTGTGTGTGACAACTATTAGCGCATTTATTTTAAAATATAAAGGTGTAATTTTCATTCATTATTGAACACTTTTAGTATTTTATTCTAAAATCTATTACTGTCGGGGAATGTGACAAACGTTTAATTCATTTTGCAGATCTTTCATCACGTGACATTCACAACCTTGATGCTGCAGTGAAAGTCCACAATTTTCCATTATTTCGAGACCCCCAAAAATTCACACGAAATATTATTGCAGATTTCCATTCCCAACCTACCACCGCGTTTCGACGAGTCCCTAAAAATATATTATTATGAAGCTGAGTGCGATGTATTAATTAAAATGTATTAGGGCGCTGAGTGGTTCGGCGCTCCCCGACGCCCGGTACCGCCTCAGCCCTCCCATCCCCGCTTCTCCCCCGCCCCGCTCCACCCCGCTCCGCCCCCCTCCCACGCCGTCGCCGTCCGCGCCTCGCCCTCGCCGCCTTCTCCTTTCGAAAACATTTCACTAAAACAAACCAACCCTTTTATTACTCGAGCCGGCTTTCCCTAGAAGGTTCCTGTGGGGAGAAGGGGCGATTCGGGTAGGGAGAAGAGAAGATTTCGCACCTTCATTTTCAATGAGATTTAAAGTTTAACCCTATCACACCCTTTACACAATGTTCTAATAGAATAATTCTTCCCAGCAACAACCTCGGCCGCCTGCGTAAATCTGCATGGCAACGCCTTCCCCCAAAGCGTTAACAAACATTGTGTGAAGACATTTACACAGATGACATCGTCCCCTTCTCTCCTTTCCCTTCTAGTGTCTTCAAAACGCTCTTTGCCCAGAATTCCGTGCCGCGGTCCCTCCTTAACACACGTCCTCCGATCTCTGTTTCTTGAGGCGCTCCCCCTCCTCCGACGCACACACACAGACTCACATACGTACACACACAAGCGCTCCTCTCTCGCCGGGATTTTGCAGAGCTTCGCATTTCACGTCAACGGGACTAGAGAGAGGGGACAGACAGTCGCAGAAAGATAGAGAGGGTGCGAAGGAGATAGATCAGAGAAAGAGGCTTTCGTGAAAATTTGTGTGTAGATTCCAGTAAATCTGGGAGAAAAAATGCATTATATAAGATAAAGTTTTCTGCGAAAGAGAATGCATAAGCAAGATACAGTTTTCAAGCGTTGTGCACTATCGTCATTTAAGATATATTGTAAATAAATCTATTACGCACAACAACTCTCGTTAACAAAATTTACTTTTTTTAGTGTGTTCCTTTAATGTGAAACTAATAGTGATGAGTCAGTGTTTATTCTTTAATAATGCATTCTCTTACTAGCCACTTTTTACAGCTGATAATATTTAGGTTCCCACGAAACGCATTCATTAAATCGTGTACACCTTCAGAATGACTCTATTCTTTACAACTTTTCAATATAATTTCATTGTTTAATAATGTGGAATGCTTAAATTGATAACGTTAGTATTCAAGGCGATGCTTAGTGATTTAACATTCTCTCCACTGAGTACTAGTCCAATAACAAATTGAAAACTTTCAAACCCAACTCGGAACTCAAGTTTACAACTCTTGGCTTATAGGAGGAAATGCTAGAAATGCTTTTCTAAAATGTACTATTTCACATTTTTTTATATTCAAATCTATCTAAGGAAAATGTCGACAAGTGTAATTGCCCTTCAGTTCAATATACTTCCAGGCAAGTCTGAACAAACCCTTGTTTATACTCCAATATGTGTATGTGATTTCTTACATACCCCAAATTTACAAACGAATAACTCAATGTAAAACCTCTTTATATCGAAAAATAGATTTAATTTTTTTATACGTACACCCATGAAAAATATATTTTTTCATTTGTTGACATAATTTTTACGCAGTAAATGCAGTCAATATTTTTACTACAGTTCCTTACAATCATTACAAAATATATTGCAATTTGGTTCAGTATCCTTCCTAGTGAGAATAATTTTTGAATATTCACAAACAATAAAATTGTCATTTATTATTTATAATAATATATTATTTTCAATAATGTAGAATATTCAACTTTCAATTAACTAATGACGATTATATTACTAAAATAATAAGACAGATAATATGGACATGAATACATTTTCTTTGAATATTTTCTCAGCCACACATTATTTTGTTACACTCCTTTTAGCATAAGAAATAAATTCTATTTGTTTGTCGACACTCCTTTAATGCTGTCTTTTGATCATTCCCTCTTGTTTCAAAGAATGAGGGAACTCTGTTTCTTTCTCTATTCACTCTTGCTCTTTAGCTCAATTATCCTATTTAAATCCAATTGTCAAGCAAACATCCTAAAAACCTTCCTCCGCCGAGAATTAACTAACGGAGAGGCGGACAGAAAGCCGCGAGGGAGGCCCGCGGAGGGAGCGGGAATTAGTGAGTTAGAGCATTAAGAAAAAGGGGTGGTTCCCGCTCTCAGCTCTCAGCTCTCGCTCTCGGGCTGCACAACTTGAAGACGTCTTAATCTGTTTCGCCTCCCTTCACGTCGTGTCGCGACGCGAACCGTGAGGTCACAAGGCTCCCCCTCTCGCCCCCCTCCGCGCGTCTTCACCCCTCCCTTCATCGTTTCTCCTACGTCTTGGCTTTTGTTTCTCGTTATTCACGACCGTCCAAGTCTCTTTATCAACTGATGGGATATTGACGGAAGAGAACGCGAAAATCAATGCACATGGGGCAGCGGCTCGATGCTCTTGCCGTTATCTCATTCAGCGTCGGATCCATGGGAGGGATAGTGATCTTCTCCCCAAGAAATAAACAAAATTGACCGCAATTTTAGCCTGTCGCGAAACTTGAAAGCTAAAATACTTTAATATGAAACATGAAGACTTCGAAAATCACAAAATGCAGTAGATATTTACCAGCTGTAAATATGATTTTATTAGCAGGGACATTTACTTGATATCATTCATATTATTTCATGAGTTTATTTGTTTTGTTCAATAATGTCAGTTACGACAAACAACAACAGCTACAGGTTTGTTTTAACCCTTTCATGATCATGTTCCTTTTTATATCCTGCTTTTAGAAGCAACATAGTAATTTTTAGGTGCAATTTCAAATTGTATTAATGTCCTTATAATTATGTCTGGACAAGCACGAAGAACTTTCGTTAACTGGAATAGCCATAGGACGAATAGTTTTCAAAGAAACAAAGAAAATGAACCACCAGTTAAAAATTGTGTTACTATTGGTATTAGCGAGTGTATTCTCATGTTTGGAGAGCACAGAGAAATAAAAAATTCAAAAAGATATTGCAAATGTCATGACTCCTTTTCATCATAACTTTAATAACAATTTATCAAAATCATCAAAAGCATTATTGATTGAAGAAAACTTGCAGCATTGTAAGAGTTCTTATCTCTTCAGAGCTTCCAGGTCGAAACGTAACACTATTTTGTCTTTTTGGAAAACCTTGTACAGTTTTGTAAGACACGGGAGTTTTACGATAAAAATTATCTGTGTAATGCAAATTCATAATAAAACACAAACAGTACAGTTGGGTAGCTCTCAAACATACTATACTCAATCTATATATTTCATTAGAAAAATTATTTTAATTTGTATCCGGCAGCAGCAAAAATACTATTGAACAAAGCCACACTAAATGGCTTTCCAAAATGTCGCACGCACACTGGTGAATAACAACAGACTTAATGAAATACTGCAATAACATAGAATGAAATATTTATACAGTACAACAGTTCTTTACATTCCAATAATATAAAAAAGTGTCTGCACCGTAAAGCAACACATAAATCAATATTTAATGGTGGGTGACCTTTTTCTGGTATCCTTGCAGTTGTATGACGTCAACTGTGTAGTAAATAGTGGCGCAATGAGTGTGAGAATTCAGTCGGTTGGCGAGGATGGGAAGAGGCCGAATAACACAATCAAATATTTGAAATCAAACTCGAAATTATTTGATTGTTTTTTAATTTTATTCCAGTTCTTGGGTATCTAAAGAAACCATAAATACCTCTCACATGTCCGGAGACTGGATAGTTTTCTTTCAATTTCAGCGCGCATTGGAAATTAGTAATCTAGGTAATGTGATGAATAAAGTCGTAACAATTTATGCTATGCCGTAAAGGCTATATAGTAATTCACAGCGTTTCACCTCTCTCTCTCTTATATATATATATATATATATATATATATATATATATATATATATATATATATATATATATATATATATATATAAATATATATATAAAGAGACCTCATCTGTTTGGAATAGTGGACCGGAACAGATCTAATTGTAAACAACAGATACTTTGCATACTATCCTCTTTTCGACCATGTCACATAGGATTTAAAAACACGATTTTCTGAACATATGATAAATATACTTCAATTAACTTTCTGCTTCTTTAAAAAAAATGTTGTGAATTGAATCTTGTGCAAATTAAAGAAATACTTAAACGTGTCATCCAAATAAATGATAATTTACTGGAAAGATGCAAAGAAACAGACATTTTGAAACAAGGGGAGGTCTCATATTGACAAAAGAAATGAAAATTACAAAAACAAATAAAACTAACAAAAAAACATCAAAAGAAAGTAATATTTCGGACACTGTTGTTGTTGTTGTTGTTGTATTCATTGCGTTGGACATGCTAGTACTTTGCCTGTCACCAATTCAAGTATTGAACGTTATTTTAAGAGGGGAGACGATATCTAAATCTAGTGTCTTTCTGACTTCTTTGTTTTTATAATAAAGTTTCCATTTACGCTGAATTCTAAATTATTCATTTTTTCTTTTTTGATTTATAGGCATTAAACATACTCATTTGAGATATTGTATGACTTTCGCTACTAGAAAATATAATTAAAATACATTTATAAATGTGTCATCTGCTTCTGGAGGTGACCCATAAGCCCCTTTGATACGTCACTGGTAAATCAGTTATTATAATAATTATTAATGGTATCAGAAAAAAATAAAAACAATGATAACAAAAGAATGTAAATTTTGCGCTTTCGAGGTTTGAAAAACATTTTTTCAATATTTGATGATTGAAATAGATTATTGTTGGATTTCTGTCTCACATGATAGGACTATAAAAACAGTATTCTCTAGCTACTTGTACAGTAACAATAATTTATTAAAACTTAATATAAATATTTTATTATTTTAAAGTAAATAATTATTGTCTCACGCCCAACCACGAGAACAAGCCTGATAATATTATAACGTAAGCCACACACTACGTTGGTAATATTTGTGAAAGGAAACGTGAAAGTAAAATTCTATTCAAAACGTGAGTTTTCTCCCTTGTAAATAATGTATTATACTGCCTATAGCTGGCGTGTAACAAAAACGTACTTTTTTATTTAGTGACATATATAGGAAAACTGGTATTAAGGGTAGCACAACGATCAATGTCTTATGTTATAATAAAAGAAAATTTGGAAAACGAAAAGTTAAAATAACGTATTAATTGAAAAAAAAATACAATTTATGTTAATAACGTAATTCAATGTTTATCCAAAAATTGTACTCTGGCGTAAGAGAAAGAAGATACTGCCTATCTGTCTTTTCCCATTATTGTGTGTCAGAACAATTCTTTTGGGAGCATTCGCCGCTCACGGGCCTCGTCGGCCGCGAGCTGGTCGGATCGGATCTGACACGGGACCGGCAAATCAGTTGGAGAGACCGGGATCGTCGGGAGTGGAAGCAGCGACAGCAGGCGGAGTTAGGTGGCTGAAGGCGGGTGAACGAGCCGACGGCAACACGATCGCCCCACAAGCCATCAGAGGCCGTTTCATCTCGCATGGGAAACTTGACACAGATCAAAACCAATAAGGATCCTGCTGAAAATCAGATCGGAACCCAAATCGCCGCTACGTGTGAGAGGTATCGGTTTTAGGCCGAAGGTTATTAAGTCAGAGAGGACGAGGCGACCCTGAGTAGAACACCGCCGACCGGTGTTACAGGGAGTACGATTTACAAAAGTGGTGAATATTTAAAACAATATCCAATTTCATAGGATGCCAATTACGTCACATAACTGGCTTATTGAGGCCACCGTGCCGACACGTGCGTTAATTCTCTCCCCCGGTAACTCAGAATAACACCCCGGGACTGATCGCGAGAAGCTCCCCGAAGTCAGATACTCATCGGGTTCAACGTAGATTTCATTATCGTTCGGCACAAATTCAAAGTGAAAGGCCACCAGCGCGCCAACAATTCGTTTTGAATGCAGGTACGTCGTTTTTGGAATTAAATTTCCCCACCCCGTGAACGCATTGTCAAAGAAATAAACGCGTTTCCATTTACAAATCCTGAGTAGGGGCTGTCTGATATCGATTTATCAGTGACATTGGTGGAAACGTCAACATACATTTATGTTTACACTTGGTGTGGAAAATACAGACACATCTAGAATTTATATGAAGACGACCAAAACACGTCGTGTCTTGTTATTTCAACTTTAATTTTAATCCATATTTATTGCTGATATATTACAGTGTTGACAGTGACGTCTCGTTGTGAAAATGCAAAAGGGAACAGGAACACGGAAGGTTTCATATTTTTGTTTCCTGAGAGAGTGCAGTTTTGAACAACAGCATGTTTTCGAAAAGACCAGACTACTGTAATTATAAACTAGTTCATGAACAATTTACGACGAAAAAATTGTGGGTCAAAAAAATTCAGCAAATAAAGTCCTTATATTTAACGAACAAAATGAATTAATCGGATCATTATCTTACCTACTATAAGCGCTCTATCTATACTCCCCTTATAACCAAACTCACAAGCTTGTGATCACTTTCAAAATGTCCAAGCACAATTGCATCGTACACCCACAGATGCAACCACCTTCGAAATTTCCACTCTGAATGTATGTCGTGTTTAAGTAGAATCTTTTTATGCGTTAACACGTGACTTCTCACTCATTTCATTCCGCCCATCTAATCAGAACGTGGAGCTTGCGCACGCGGTGAAAGGCATGAGAGATGCTAAAGGGAAAACAAGGCGAGCCGCGGAGGAAAGTAGAAAATGTATCTCATGTCCCTCAAAAGAAGAACGATAATCGACTAATTTGGGAGTGTTTAGTGCCGTGCTCGGCCGCCTCGCCGTCGCCCCGCCGTCGCCCCGCCACTGCCGCTCCCATGCCGCCTCGCCGAAGCTCGGAATTCCGGGTTTCAAGTTGCTATCCTGTAATGGTTTAAAGAGCTAATTGAATCGAATCCATCACATTTTATTGTTATGGAACTGAAAACATAAAAATAGAATTAGAATTTCAAAATGACGGCAAGCCTAGCATGAAAATAAAAAAAGGAGACCCGTCGTAGCATAAAAATTAATAAGCCTGGCCATACATATAAAACGATAATATTTAATAACTTTTGAAGGCTACAAAATTATAATTCAGACGAATACAGATTACGAAGCAAAAAGAAAGACGTAATTGTTCGATATAAACGGATAGAAGTGCCTCTTGTGAGGAGTATGTGAGCGGTTTCATCCGGACGGGAATATAAGTAAAACAGTTCGTGACAGGGCTTCTTCTTTATATGCGGAGGACATTCTTCTTAGCATGTGCCGACTACAGAAGAGCCAGAGCCAAGTGCGTGTGAGAGGCGGTGTGGATGGATATCGGCCGCACGTATCATGGGTGTATCGACGGCGGTCGGCAGGGTGGGGGAGACAGGGGAGCGAGGAAGGGGGAAGAAAATGTGTAGTAATTAAAAATGCTTCTCCGCAGGTGTGAGGGGAGGGAGGGGATGAAGGGGCGGTAGGCGGGGTCCTGAAGCTCCTCCTACAAACCCTGTCTCCGCCTCTGCAACTGTTACGTAGCCAACGAATTGCCTCAACAATGGGGCTCGGCGGCGCGCTCCAGTCAACTGCCAATCAACGAATGCCAGCATTCACTTAACGAACCCGCACCGTGACGGCCGCTGCCGCCGCCGCCACCGCCTCCACCGCCACCGCCCCCACCGCCTCCAACACGCTCTCCGTTTGCTCCGCCGCCTCTGTCCATTACAATTAATTACTGTTACTTGTGATCTGTGAACTTCACTACTAATAGCTTCTTACATCTAACGGCTTCCATGAATCACTTCTGAAGAATTCCGAACTTCACTCTTGAATACATGTTTTTGTTCACTTCTCGACCTAAGGAATCTTGCGTACACAGAACTAAAGGGAAATAGGGCTTTCACGACGTTCGAAGCAGAATCAAGTTTTTTTATTTGGACATTGAGAACAATAGTCGCATAACGAAAGACGAGCGCTTCACAAGCAAGGGATGTCACGGAGAAATGAGAGTTTCTGGCGTCTATGCATAGAGGAATAAGACCGAATCTGGGCGAGGTTGTACCCTGACTCAATGGTTCAGGCTGCTATAAATCATACACATCCTATTATTCACGGCACATGTGTGTACGTGCAGTTTCCAATTAACTTCTAAGACGTCGATGGTTAAAGCTCACATTGTGTGAATGTCCGCGAGAGGGTTGCAGAACGCGAGCCTCACAGAAAGGAAGAAAACGATTTTCTGTCCTCATTCAAGGAGCCACAGCGTGTCAGTGTGCAAATAGTTATTGTTCTTTTGTATCGTTATTTATTTGCTTTTATTTTTGCGGTTATTACTGAACACATTTACCAAACGTTCTATGAATTGTTTAAGAAATACATTTGTTAGCGCATAATATTAATTTTAATGGTATAATATAATGGTAATTAACAGAAAAATACATCAATTACCTTACACAACTTTGATTTTTATTACAACTTAGACTTTATTAATAATTATCATAATAGTAACCACGATTTTCCGTCGTATCAATATTACAACCGTATCATGTTTTTTCGATTCTATCGATTAATTATTTTGAACACGTTCGTCTCCTTCAATTTATTTTAACACATTTAGGACTTTAAAGCGTAAGATGGATAAAAAATCACAAAAGCATTTTACACTCTGTAGGGCGCAGGATGGATGCATTATTTGTATGTAGAATGAAATGGAGGATTATATTCACTACTTAGTAAAATATAATAGTGAATCGTAAGACGTTAATCATATTTAAAAGGAAACATGAATCCAAGACAACGAGTAATAGAAAATTCATGACATATGGTCAAATTCGCTTTGCATTTAGGACTTCAAGAATCGTAACCGGGGCGGGAAGAAAAAGGAAATGGGCAAAATTTCTGAGAATACTTCTTTTTACGAGACCTCAGCTTTTTCACTGGTAATTTTCTTCCTCCCAAGATGCACTCTTGAATATTAAAGGCGATTGTGAAAACAAGTTTCTAGAACGTATTTGGAATCCATCTGTTCTGCAGTGTAAGAAGAGGGAAAGAAGGAAACAATGAACGAAAGAATAAAAATAAGAAAAATTGAGAAAGATACATGATGAAAACGATAAATGAAAGAATAAAAAACTAATCGAATGTCGGAAAGAAAAATACACAAAACAAGAGAACGAATATTCAGACAACATTATGTTTTTAACGGTCTTGTTTTCAAGGTATCTACCAACTATATGATGGTAGAATCGAAGCCGACCCACGAAACAGTAACGACTACAGAGAGGGCAATTTAGGATGAGAACAAGTCACTCGACCTCACACGATCGTTCGGAAGCATGTTACTTGGAAACGAATGACTGACTGGAATTCATAGAGCCTATTTGCTCTTCCGAACTTGTCAGGATAATTTAACCATTCTAAATGTGTTTTGGGCATGTCTTTGTTTTATGAACGGAGGAAAATGTTAATGATCGTGAATGGATTTTCTCGCCAATTATATGGGAAAAGTTGTTGCAGCCCATTTAACGTGAGGCAAAAATTTATTCAGACGAGGAAGTCTCCGTGATGCTGCTTGGAAGCCGTAGTTTTGGAAACAATCTTCAACCAATTTTCGCTCGAAACTTTGGGAGCATGTTTATAACCCCTTATACAAGTAATTCAAAATCATTTCCAAGATACCTATTGATTAAGTCAGCATTTATTCCTCTTCGTTGCCTTGTATATTCCGCTACCAGTAATATTAAAAGTGACTAAGAGAATATTGCCTAAAATCGTTTTGTCATCGTATAACTCGAAATTGGGACTTAATCACATACAAGAGTGAGTAAATGGGTGAGTTTGCATTCCGGACGCGTCAAGTACTTAGGTCATTATTCCTATAAGCGTAGTACATGATTTAGTCAGGGAGGTGGCTATGTTCCTCTACAGCAGGAACGTGAGATCCGATGCCGACTTATACATCAGCTTGCGATTTTTCTTTCTCAAGGAATTGCCTCCAGAGTGTCACTGCTCCAGTCGGGATACGCTCTAAAGTCCAGACGTGGTAGTGTTGTGCATGTAAGTGTAAGAGTGTATAAGGGAAGGAGGGGAGGATGAGAAAGAAAAGATCACGTTCGGTTCGAGGCGCGTTTGTTTGCATACTGCTCCGGCCTTCGCCTGGTATAGATCGGAGACACAACCGAAACCACCAGAAAACTATCGATCCGAATAGCTGGGCGTTAGAATTCTCCTCTTGACTGCAGTTGAATTCAACCCAGCTAATCCGTAAGCCGACGCAGGTCGGCGCCGGTTCTCGACATCCAGCAGGGGAAGATTACCGCCACCTCCAATATAACATGCACTACACTTACGTTACTAATGACCTTAGCAGTTATCGCGCCCGGAATCGCTAATCAATCGACCCAGTAAGCAACTAGTGGCAAAAATCTATACCCGTCGGGACTTAAAGCCTAGGACCCCCCCCCCCCAGTTTGCAGAAGAAAAGATGTTGGCGCTGAGCTATCTTAGTCGGTCAAAACAACATTTTGAGATAATTACAAACACATAGCAGGTCTCTTCATCATATGTATTACATAAGTATAGCATACATAAATTTTTCCTCAAGACGAAGCGTTTTCTCAATGTTAGGCTTCAAATGAAATTTCTAAAATTTGTCTAGTGACAATTTGTATGACAAAATTGTGAAAATTTGCATAGTGGACTTATGAGTTGACAATTATGAAAAACTACTAAGGGGAGGATGAATATAGGAGGCCTTGAGAATCTCTCAGTATCTCTTCCCGGTCACGGAGGCAGACTCCTGCGTGAAAAAACTCGTTGGTTTTCCTTGACCCTTATCAGTATTTACAAATTTACAAATTATACAAAAATATATTATTCTTCATGCTTACTAAAGAAATTTATATAATGGATTAAAAGTTGAAAATTTGTACTGTACTCGTATAACATTTTCTGGACGATCTCTATTCATTCAAATGAACCATCTTCTTTCCACACTAACTTTAATTTTTACATCGGTATCTTTCAATATTACAGCGACTTAAAGTATTTAATTACTTCACGAGGAAATATGTAACATATCTCACGAAAGAGACAAAAGCAATAGAATTATTTTTACTAAAGAGGTTTCTATAGTCATATCAAAGTCGTTTCATAGTAGTATTAACAGCTCATTACAAAAAATTCACATAAAATACATGCGTGCATTATTTTACAACAATTTGCCAGATGGAATTAAACGATTAAATTCGATAGAAAAGTTTAAATCCCAAGTAAAATTGTCTCTGCTGCATAACTGTTTCTATACAATTAGAGACTACACTGAGCATCAAAAAGAAAGTAACATTCATTTTAACAGTGATAATTAATGTATTATTTACCATTTGGACTGAATAATTCTAAACAACCTGTAACAAGTATTGTACTGCAGCTTCCGAGTCAATGACCCCTTCTCGATCAGCTTTTCGTCCAGTTTCCCTGATCCTTTGTGCAAATGCTGAGATGGCCCCTTGTTTTGCTTCTGGGCGTAAATGTAACTTCATTATCTGTGCACGTCTTCTAGAATAAAGTGGGAAATAGTTATTCAAACTATCGTTTCTATGTTGTCGCGGCAGGATATTATTCCTTGACGAAGGACATGATGAGGGATAAGAGTCCAAATTTATTGCTGATTTACCCTTGGAAATAGATTTTATTACATTGGAGCGAATATTTTGTTAACAATCCTTGCAAAAAACGCTCATTTTATTTCTGTATTCAAAATTCAAATAGTATATGGCTTAGGGTAGGGATCACAGAATTTTGAAAATGTGCAAAGAATTCACTTCTCCCCATAGCACGTCACACACAGTTTTTTTTCTGTTTTTGACGTAAAATAAATAAATAAATAAGAATTGATGTTAAGGATTTTTATATTTTATAAATGTTATTTTGCTAATTACTGCATTCGTTACATTCACATACTCACTCAGATATAAATTCATTTTATAAATACGAAATCTTTGACAGGAAAAATTGAGAAATAACTAGTGTAATTTTATTGTGCGAGTTCCTATGACCAACCGCGTTCGCTTAAGTAAATGCTATGTTTAATTATTCTAAAGTTAATGAAGAGTAGGGAATAGTTGAAAGATATAAATTATTTTAACTGAAATAAATTATATGAGTTCAATAAGTGTATAAAATCACTGTTAATATAACACTGAGCTTTTAATCAATCGTGCACCTAGACCAAATTACAGTAACGATAATCCCGCGAGAGGTTGCAATAACTTCATCTATACCAGTTTCAATGTCGTTAAAGTAGGTAATTTTGTCATCGTGATAGAGTTAAGCTTTTATAATTAAAATAAGGATAAATAAATAGGCTTAACATCGCCATGTTACTTGGTTTTGCTGAACCAATTTTGCTATCAATTATCTTCATAGTTGCTGTCAAGATGATGGGTCAACATCGAAGCGATTATCAAGCAACAGCCATCGCCGGCAATTTTGAACTTAGTTGTGAAGTGAATCCTGATCAAGACCTCCTTTTATACGTCGTTTTGTGCACTGATGAAGCAGTCTGTCGTTGGTATTGAACGCAAACGTTTCACATATGGCATCAGAATGAATATTACACTTCATTATTGTGAAAAAAGAAGACAAGTGACAATTTACATTTACTTTACGAGGAGGATATATTGATGCCTATTTCAATTCCTACAAAAAATGAAATGGTAAGCATGTTGCAAGAGTTCGTCAGGGAACTTAAAAGCGATGACGAGAAAAGTTCTACTTGTTGATGTTGTGACAGTACGAGGCAGGACGGGTTACGAACCTATATTTCGATTTCTCATTGCTCAATGATTTTCAAACAAAGGGCTAGGCCATCAAGGTTTAAAGACCTGATCTACTAATTCGTGTGATCTTAATATGTATTTCCTTATCAAGGGGAAACGTCAAGTCTATCATGTATCCACAATGAACTCATCAGCTGTTTAGACGCAACTGAGCAGATGTTTAGACGTACTTTTATGCCCCTCATTTTTCATTGTCCGGACAAACTATCTGCTCTCGATCTTTCTATAAAACCTTATACATTTGATATTGTACCAGCACATCTCTAACCAGTTCTTCAATGTACAAAGCATACCTGCGGGTTCGTCATATTATTAGCAATAAATAATTTCTTTACATTGTTGGTCACGAAAGCGTAAATTCCCATAGAAATATTTTTAGTAATTTTTCAATTTTTTGGGAACCTGTATATCACAGCTACTTACATGAGGATTTCCAAGACGCAAAGCGCTGTTGTAGAGTAAGTCTTTCGCAAAATTAGCGAGTGCACTATAATTGTTGTGGCCGGCTGGTGGGATTAAATTCTGAACCTAAAATCGTATTTGGTAGTAGGGCCGCGAGCGAGTCATTGCTATCGTAGTTTGCTCCCGAATGGACAAATTTAAAAAAATTGAGTCTTTCTTCGCTTATATAAAAAGTAGATTTTTTTCTTCTACATGTCTATTCTCAGAGCTTTGATTCACTGTAAGTAAAAGAGAAATTATCAAGAAACTGCTTGCATGCCAGATTTACCTCAAATTTTCTAGCAGTAACACAGTGTATCTTTTGTGAATAACTTCCTTGAAGAATTTGAAATTGTATTTATGATGAATCATACTTATTATTCATGTGGGAGATCTTTTCTTCCCGTACACTTAATTTACCCAATAATTTTCTGGCTAATCATAGAGGCCTCAAAACCATGCTTGTTTGAAATAATTTCTGTACACAAGAAGCGCATGAGATAACAATTTGAGTTAACTTCAAAAGTTTTCCGGCATGTGAAGGAAAATATAATTCAAAAGAACTGTGCACTCATATTAAGTCATACAATAAAAAATGTATTATTTATCTTCAGCAGCAAATTTTATGTAAGAAGGCCGTTTTAAGCCCTAAGGACAGTACATAGGTTGATTTCTTAGTTGTGACTTATATTTTAGACGCTTTTAGACTCAGAACTTTTATTTTTTAGATGTATAGACTAATACAAGGTTAAACATTTTACAAGCATTGGATAAAGACGTGAACATGTATTACCAGTTATGTAAAAGACATTGGATACCATTTGCATTGCCTTATCTCCGGATAGTGTGAAGAGAGGTTAAGTAGCTGACGCTCTAGGGCAGAGAATCCAATGAAATGATTCCTTCATCTTCGGGATGAGATTGATGACGCTGGGACTCAAACTCAGAGCGTGAGGGACACTTCTCAGCCTCAGCGACAAATAAGGCACAGTCCTGCTGCATGTGGCCTTGTCGTGAGGATGGATGTGAGAACTAAGTGACGTTAAATTCTCAGAGCTGCTGTCTCATTTTGCAAAACCGAAAATTAGTACTCTGCTTTGATGGTATGCCTTGAGGGAACAGAATGACATACGATAACATCATCCCACTTGTAGGCCGAGAGAGATGGCTCAGGGCGTCAACTGATGTCACTGCAGTCCCTCTGACCGGGAGGTCCTAGGTTCGACAGGGGTAGGATTATCGACACTAGCTTGTCAGCTAGGTCGAATTCAGTCGCTGTCTGGAGGAGAATTCTAGAGGCCGGCTGCTCTGATCGGTAGTTTTCCGTGGTTTCTCTGATCAACACCAGGCGAATGCCGGAATGCCCTAACAAACGGGCCCCGGACCGCGCGCGGTCTTTCCTACCTCTTTCTTGTCCTATGCTACACTTACGCTAACATGTACTACACTACCACACACGCCGGGAGACCGGTCGGGAGCTTAGAGCTTGTCCTGGCTTGGGCGAAGTCCCGCTTGTGGGAGATACCTGGTTTGGGAAAATTCCGCTAGCCGATGGTACGTCGGCGCCGGATCTCGTCATCCAGCGGGGAAAGACCACCGCCACCTCCCGAACAAACACAGGCACTACACGTACGGGACTAATGACAATTGTAGTTCACTCGCCCGGAATCACTAACAATCAATGAACCCAATCGTAGACAAGAATCATCGTAGCTTTCGTGGGCGTTCGTATTTGTCTCCTCTATCACGTTCACTCACCGGTGGGCGACCAGAAGAGGCATTCTGATACATGTTCCGTCCTACTGTGAAGGCCCGTACTCCATCTACCTCGCTACAGTTCGTCAAGATCCAAAATACAAATACAGGGTGAGCCATTTTCAAACGAGAAAAAAATCACCACCGTTTGCTCCTCAATTAGATTAAGAAATCTTTTCAGTATCATTTTGCTGAGAAACGCTTCGTTTACGCACATCAGTTTCTTGACGATTTATCTTCTTATATAACGTCCATAAGGCCGACATTGTAGTGAGTCGAAGACCTGAGGGTAATTCTGAGTATTGAAGAAAAAAGTCTACTTTTTTCAACACAGATGAAAAAAATGCAAATTTGTGAATTGACAGAATTGGGGTATGAATTACGATAGTCATGTATCACACGCGACCCTGCCATTGCACCCGATTTTAGGCCGTCAGAACTGTAGTTCACCAACCGGCCGTCAAACTTGTAGTGCACACACTAAAAGCTAATGACGCACACACTAAAAGAAAATGAGGCACACGCCGAAAGCAAACGACGCAAAGGACATCCGAATAAAAAACAGAACTTCAAGGCATGGAAAGGCGCGCAAAGTGCCGGTGATATACAGGCTGCGACGAAATTTGAAAACTACAAAAACATTTTTCTACGAGAATATACGCTTGTGAGACCAAAACGACAAAGAAAAGATTCACTGCTAATATTATGAGGAGCACGCTGGTGAGCTTTTTAACCTGAAATGATGCACCTGTTTATAAGGAATAGTACCTTGCAGTTGTGACCTCGCGGTTTAGCTCATTGGTCAGCATGCCCACTATCCATGACGCGATCCCGGTTTGGATTCCCGGTCAAACAAGATTATAATGTGTGTTTTCCTTGGAATGTCCCGGTATATGTTGCTGTGTGACGAGGAGAATATTCACTTCCCAGGTTGAGGAGACCATAATACGACGTGGGGATGTCTGTGCTAACCACACGTACGCCCTTAAGCCATGGCCGCGAGGCTGGGACGCTGCTGGTAGGCCATGGCCCGTACGCGGGCCGTCGCGCCAAGTACAGACAGACCTTGTAGTTGTATGAGTGTTTCGTTAAGTATTGTGAAATGTTGCAATGTAGATATACATAAGGTAATGTAAAACTTAACAGGACGATATATCCAAATAATATATCGCCTTAAACGTTCTATTGTTAATCATGTATTTCTGACAAAACGCGACAGTTTACACTCTGTCTAAATAAGAACTTTCGAAAGACGATTCACGTGTTAACTAACAATTTTCCCAAGGCAAGGGTTTCCAACTAGCGGGTAATTGTTTACGGTGGACAGTGGGTATTAACTGTCAATCTCCTCTCGCTGTGAACAACTTAGCACCGTGTTCTCAGAAGCGCACAATGTGCCTTAGAAACAATGAAGAGCCTGGAGATTCATAACTTATTTCCTATTGATTAACTCCAGTTAATGTCAACATGGTCATTAAGGCGCACTCTGCTTGCGAGCGAGCGCGTCGGGTGCGCCGTGGAGCCGTCCGCAGGGCGGGCAGGGGCGGGGCGGGGCGGGGAAGGGGCGAGCGGAGGCATTGCGAGACGGAGGGGTGCTGAGCTCAAGAAGCGAATGACCGCGCCGGGGGCGGCAGCGGCGGGGACCCATGACGTAGAAGCGGACAACGTCGACGCCAGGGGTGGCAGCGGGGAGGATGGTGACAGGGGTGGGAAAGGGGGAGGGGACGTGAGAACTGGAAGTACCGCAACGCGATGGTATGATAGCAATATAAGGGGGTTCTCGTAAGTAATCCGGTGAAAAAATGAGATGCGGTGGCCATGAAATGATAGAATAAGACACAATGTGTGATGTGTTTGGGCGGAATTGCGCCAGAGCGAGAGAGAGAAGAGACGAGAGTGAACATCGTCACGGCAGCGAGGAGGTAACGGCATTGGGGGGCGGGGCAAAAGGATTGCCATCACCTTGATGAAAATAAAAATGCACCTTATTTATAAATTCCACAAACAGTAGTTATCGCAGTGTCGGTAATTCAAAACAGAGAATTTCAAATCGGCTTTTCTGTTTGTAGTACTAGTTGTTTTCTGGGAAGACACTGACAAGATTTTAAAATTCCGTTATTACACTGACATTCCACGAAAAGTATCTTGAAGATTGCCGTTTCATTCACTGAATAACATTCATTTGAATATTTCCACCTTTAAATATTTGTTTACAGCGATCCGTCTCGCAGAAACTTCAAGATGAGAGAAAAATCTTCATTTCCACTTTTAAATATTTGTTTACAGCGATCTGTCTCGCAGAAACTTCAAGATGAGAGAAAATAATCTGGTTGAACACCAAAATGGCGCCTAAAGTCGTTGGAGAAATGAATACCTGCATTAGATAAGACGAGTGCGTAAAAAATACGTAAAACGAAATTCTTGGTTATTCAGTGATAAAGGCGACGCGATGATGAAAAATGCAAAACTTGACCTTTGATTGCACCCTCATAGCGTCGACACGAAAAAGTATACTAGAATAATTTTGTTTCTAGTTTGTAAATATGCTAAGAGAGTGAACTATAGTAATCTCCCTAGCTTGCAACTGAGAAAGTTGCTAATGACTGCTCAAAACTATCTCCCCTTTAAGTAGTTCATTTAACTTATTAGTATATACATTTGTGTACTTGTCATATTATACTAGTATTTTTGTAAAATTAACTTTCTACGCGCGATTTCTTGTTATAGGAGACAATAAATGGTTTGATATATTTAAACTACCTGTCATCAAGCGGGGAAATGACGAACGTTACTATAAATGTGGGAAAAATTATGTCCGGAAATGGAAAAAGGCTTCACTAGTACTGAACGTTGAACAATGGAACTAAAAATATGTAATGAGAAAGAATAGTTAAATGGCGTAATCTGCGTATTTTTGTGCAGGAATATTAACATTCGTTCATTTAACTATTAGCTATTACTATCATAAAGGGACTTGAAAATTAGTAAGTAATGGTCCTCTTAATCTGGCTCTCAAAACGTCGAATTCAAACCTTAGAAATGACAAAATAAATGCAGCTTGTTTCCAATTATATTGTCTGACTCTAATTAAGAGTAACGTCTACTCGCTACATAAACAAGATAATCAAAAATATACATATACTTGAAAATTGTTGACTGTTGTTCTATTGTCATATCTGAGACAAGATGAAATACTTAAACATGACAAACGTTTACCGAACACATAACACGCATTTATTTCCCATTTTATTTATTATTTTACTTATTTCTCATTTAATTCCCAATAAACTGCAGAGAGGGAGTTAAATTCTAGTTGAATCTCCCTGACATCAAACGCAATATTAAATCAAAAAGATTTCAAGGTGCACGATTTTCGATTCATCGATATTTCGAAAGCAATCTTGATTCTTGTGTATTGTCTATGTTTTAAATAGCAATTTTTTTACTATTCACTGTATCTCCGACACAGATATGCTGAGAAGACACTGACATAATAGTTAAACAAAAGTAGACACAACGAATATCATGTTTATTATTACTTTTAGAAGTTGGAAAAAATTAGAAATAATACCTCAAGGAAATCCATATATATATCAATAAATTCACAGTAAATTCACCTCTTGTAAAAAATAATGAAATAATAATAAATCCTGATAGAATTGTTTAAATTCGTTCTGTAATTTTGTCAATACTATCAATATTCATTGTAATCAATAATCGTATAGAGGTTCTTTCAAATTAAAAAAATAGTCACATTCTTTAAATTAAATTTGGGTACTACAAAAAATATGGCATCCACCTTTTACGACTACTAATGGCTTTTTATTTGACACTTGTGGAACTGCTTTTCCTGGTGCAATCCGCGTGTGAGCAATCGATACCTCCTGCACAATGAGCTCAGTCCTCAGTGAGGAAGATCAGATACGTAATTCATCAATTGTGAGGTCATCAGTTTTGCAGAAGTTTTTTCTGCTGCATTAAAATTTATGACGTATAAGTTGAAAAAATACACATATAAGATAATAATGAATTGTTTCTATCTACTTCGCGACACACTGAATACAAAATCTTTCAAAACCGTCGGAACGGTTCATCCAAGTCAACTGGTCAGAATGTCTGACAATGAATATTGTTACTTCTCTGAAACATTCCTAAAGTATTACATTAAAATTCTCCTGCAAAATTGGCTTCATCTTAGTCGTAACTAAGTGTTTGTCAAACCTGTTTGGTTCGCGGCACACTCTTTTGTCATGAGGAACATTACGGCACAACCGTATTGTTGAAAAAATCCTGTCTGCTTTAGGATTTCAAGCGCTAGGAGACTACAGTCTGTACTAGTTCAGTTTTCTATGGCATACTTCCTCAAACAAGGATTTTGAGCGTTCGTTTTCATTAAAAATAAAAAGAATGAGTGACTTTCTTCCTCGGATGAAGTAATACGAGTGTATTTTTCTGCATTTAGTCACAGAATTAAACTGACCGTTCAAAAGTAAAAACACCCAAATTATCATTAAATTACAAAAATGTAATAGTTGACAAAACATTTGTAATGAGTCAAGTTGGATACATATGTTCATTGTTAAGAACCTGAAAGTTGAATGTGTGTCGGTGTGAATGTGCGAAATTAACTTTGCTTATTGATTCTTTTCGGTGCTCCCCTACAAACGGCACTCTGTTTTACCGTGGCACACCCTTTGAGAACCACTCTAATCCTTAATGAAGTTTGCCGTAAGGTGTACGACATGAGCGATTGATCTGCTTTACACTGTTATGTCTGAGTATTTCCACGAACATTTTAGAATATGTTTTTACGCCTGTTGAGATAATTCTTCAAACTTTCATTTAATATTCACATCGACTATGGGCGCCCCCAGATGGCTTAATGCTAGCGTGACCGCTTGCTATTACCAGGAGTCCGCGTTTGATTCCCGGTGAGGGCAAGAACAATTTGGAGTTTCGCAAAAATATTGCAACCTCTGTTTCTGGGGGGAGTAGAAAAACTTCTGAACGCATTGGCGATGCTGAAGGATGGCGGCCAGATTTCTGAGTAATGGAGTTTGCTGAGTAATGCTAGAGGATGTGTTACTCGGTGCTTTCGCAATTTCTCTCTGGTGAGGGGATGTTGAGAATAACAATGGCAAACTATATAAACAGTACAGCAGTTCATTCCATTCCAATAACATTGAAAAAGTTGCTATTTTATAATGCAACACGTGAACAGAAAGTATTTAACGACAGGTGACCTCTTCCTCGGAGCCTTGCTGCCGCATGCCGTCAGTTATGTCGTAAGCAATGACGCATTGACGATTATAATCCTGTCAGTACGCACAGTATAAAAATTGATAGAATAACACACTCAGATATTCGCATTTTTAGTCAAAATCGAAACTGTTGAATTGTTTTTGTTTTTTGCCGGGATTTTGGGTATCTAACAAAACCATAAACACTTTCACGCGGCCGGAGCTTGCATAGTTTAATTCCAATTCCTGTGCGCTTTGAAAATTAATATTGGAATTAATATTGTCATGATTATAAAATATTACATTATATCGTGACAATTTGACCAATTTCTCAATTTGCCAAATTAAAACGGGACTCGTTGGTGGATTTGCAAGTTTAAAAAATAATAAACAATTTTTTTAGTACCTTGAAGATTTTTTTGACTCTATAATATTATTTGGTCCTGAACGATAAATGGTTAAAATATGTGATTCAAGTTGATTTCTTCAGGATTGCATAGAACTGGCAATTTAACAAGGCATCACCCTTGGTGAAGTAAACGCACTTCAGACATGTCAAACTGCGGTAACGCGAGCTACTTGCCCGCCGGGGCAGCCCGGCTCTCAAAAGAGCACGGGCAACTTTCCTTGAATCCGCTCTCATTTCCCCTCCAAAACCAGAAAGGGATGTACAGTACATGCGCAAGCTGTAGCAGTAAAGATAAGCACAAACCGCGCTCGAAATATCACGAACAAAGTTGCTTGATGATTGTATCTTTGCTTGTTTTCTCTCAAACAACCAAATTTGAATTCGGTTTATATTCTTTCCTAATTACTTTATTTAGTTTTCATTTCACTATTAAATTCTTCTTCGTAGAAACATTTTTTGCCAAGGGGCAGGAATATGTATGAATGGCGAATTTTTCGCTTGTTTTATTAAATCATTGTTATTTGTAGTACGATGTGAAATAAATGTACCAATCTCTCTCACTGCCGGAGAGCTCTTTTGACAAGAATGTTTGTTAACCTACCTAACGTGAACGTAGGAAGTCAACGCAATTATTGCACTCTTGAGTGCAAAGATTACGAAATCAATATTATTTTGATTCAAATTGTTCAATTTTATTCTCAATTCAAATTTAATATATGGCTGAAGTATTTAGTTTAAATGAATCATTTCTTTGCTTTAGCAGGGGAAATGAAAATTAATATCGCTTTTGGGCAATCACTGTCAACTGACTTCTCCAAAAGACAGTCATGAATCGGGGTGTCGTCAGGCCACCCTGGAGCAATTTATTCAACCGTTACTTTTAAATGTCATGGCAGTTGTCCTGGACGCAGTGCCCGCGAACCCTAGTAAGCTAGTTATCTCACCCGCGACCTTGATATACCTGGCGTACTTTCTGTGTTGAAGGATTGGGTACAAAGTAGTGGAAACGCTACCGTTACGACATAAGTGTCAGGGCAGTAGTGGCAACGCCAGTGTTGTGACATAATGATCGCAGCGCCTCTACAGTTCGGTAACAGTTAAGATAGTGCAAGACGAGAAATTGCGGCGAGTGGTGATGACGGTGTTACTCGCAGACCCGGATGAAGCATGGACGGACGGAGCGGCCACTCCGGGGCTCCCGCACAGAGATGACCCCTCCAAATTCCATCAAAACATAAAGAAAGGAACCTAAAAAGTCGCAAAACAGAACCGAGGCTGAAAAAACGAAAGAAAGGAAGAAAAAATCGTGTCAAACGGGAGGGAGTCAAATACCACGAACAGTTTTTCATTGTCCTAAGCATGAGAAATTATACGAGACAGCTGTCAACGAAAATTTCTTGCAAGGACAACGCGCTCGAGAAGATGACTCCATATCATGGCAGACAGTAACTCTTATGCAGGCAGTTACACGGAGACGTTTTCCTTCTTGTGGCATCATTCGGGGTATGTCTTTCTAGAAATCACTAATCGGATTGTTTTATACTGTTCGCCGCTCTTCGCTGAATTCGAATCAAAATGAGCTTGCGGTCCGAGTCATATTTTGCCTTACGTTCTGACACAAAACTTGGTGAGAGGAGGTACAGCGTAAAAACGTCATCGAATTTTTCTGAACTGATGTCCTTTTTACCTTTCCTTGAAGGTTCATAAGCAAGAGAATTCGTCTTTCAATGTTGCTTTCGCAGCCTTCCCTTCATGACCTGTTTCCTTTTCGGTTTCAGAGAGATTAAATCATTTTACCATTACCTTGGCTGTTGATTTACGAATCAGTGGTTTTTCTCAAAAATGACTTGCTTAAGGGCGGGAATATATTTTCAAAAAATGCCGATGTCTATTACTATAACACTCGACGCAGAAATCTTATTCATTAGGTGACAGTATCAACAACTCATTACAAAACTTCACATAGAATACACGTGCATTATTTTACAACACTTTGCCAGATGACATTAAACGATTAAACTCAATAGAAAAGTTTAAATCCCAAGTGAAATCATTTCTGCTGCATAACTGTTTCTATACAATTAGAGACTATACTGAGCATCACAAGGAAAGTAACATTAATATTAACAGTGATATTTAATGTATTATTTACCATTTGGACTGTATAATTCTAAACAATATGTAACAAGTATTGTACCGCAGCTTCTGAGTAAATGACCCCTATCTCGATTAGGTTTTTCGTCCAGTTTCCCTGATCCATTGAGCAAATGCTGAGATGGCCCCTTGTTTTGCTTCTGGGCATAAATGTAACTTCATTATCTGTTAACGACTTCTAGAATTCAGTGGGAAATATAGTTATTCAAATTATCGTTTCTATGTTGTCGCGTCAGGAAGTATTACTCCTCGACAAAGGACATCATGGATAAGAGTCCCAAATTTATTGCTTATTTATCCTTGAAAATAGATTTTATTACATGGGAGCGGTTTTTTTAAAATTCAAAATTCAAGTAGTATATGACTTAGTGCAGGGATCACAGAATTTTGAAATCGTGCACCGAATTCGCTTCTCCCCATAGCACGTCATACACAGATTCAACTGCTTTTTGACGTAAATTAAATTAAAAAAATCATTGTCACCACTTTGATTTGCGAGAGACTGTTCGCTGATGTGATCGCTCGATGGCCCAACACTGAACAAATTCTCTGCTATTATTCCCTCCTCTCCCAGTGCGCCTAACTTGCTCAAACTTCATTCCTTCGATGGAGTTGGCGGGACATGTAGCAGGCAGTGGTAGTTGGTGCTTTGAACGTTGATTCCAACGGAATTAAATGCGCGTAAACCAACAGGAAGCTGAATTCAAATTTCTGGAATAGGCAGATTTTCCGTACAAATGTATACTTTGTTATCGTGTCACACCTAATAGTCGAAGATAGACATATACTTCAGGCCAGTAGACTTTTTTTTCACAGATTCTAATAAACTATTCTTCCGTCAGCCAGATGACCTGAGAGAACTGCTAAAGAGTCAAACAGCGTGCAGGTAGAGGGTAGGGATAGTTTTAACAAGCGATTGACATTGTTCCGATTCCATCACCGAAAACAATATTGTAAGATTTGACATAAATCATATTGAAAAACAGATGAGAATATACGTACGAATTAAATCATCAAACGGATGTAAACGTACAGGCCATAAATGTTCACTTTCATCAAGCTTTTAATGAAACTTGCGATATACTCTATTTTAATCTATTAATGTTGAATGTAAATCAATTTTAATTTTGTGTGTAAATTATATTTCTTAAAAAGTAAGTTTTGAAATATACTTTTCTTGCATTCTAGCTGCTTAAATATATTAATTTCGTGCGAACATTCTGCTATTGTCGGAATGACAAAAATAATAGTGCATTAACAGCCCCATCACATGTTCTTCCAAGTTGTGAAATGAATGCGCATCACTTCTACGGATTACTCACCATGGCTTTAGAAGAAGACTCGAACTGCCAAAAGTCATACATACACCCTCGCCAGGAGCGTACAATACTTCAGCGATCTCGGCTAAATCGACAACTGACATTGAGGAATCCCAAATCATTTTAATTGTTTTGTTTAGGATATCTGTGTCCATTGAAGAAATACAATTTGCAAATTAGCACAAAAGAAGCAAATTTGAGAGGACCAGAATTGTCCGCTGTCAAAAAGCAAAGCAACTGCGCTAATAGGTTAAGCACTACATAAATTCTCTCGAAAAGTTTAAGTCGCATCAACATTTTTTTCTTCACATATAATTTTGGCGTCATATTCGAGTAAAAAATGACGATTTTTCCCTTTCATAAGCAAATATCAGGACTGAATAGGGTAAAGAATTATAGTATAAAGGCCTCCACAAGAAGTTCGCTCCGGAGACTCCGCCGTGTTTAATCTGACGCTAGGCAGGTAGTCCAAATTGCAGTGCTACAAAAGAGACGAGAAGAGTGAAAGCTCCCCAACATATGTTCAAGGAAGACGAATGCCGTGAATGGTTTAAGATTGAAGTGGAATTTATTTGGAGTGCAAAACAATATTTACAATCGTGCAGTGCACGAAGCCTTCCGTATGATACAGTGGCGCGATACGTGAATGCGTTTCGTGAAACTACGGAAGCCGTTCAAGCTCGCTCCCGTTCAGATTGATTGATTGATTGATTGCTTCCGATCATGTCAACTGATATGTAGTTAATGTAGCGAATGTACTATTTCGGAAGGTGGCGGTGCTCTTCCACCACTGGATGATATTCGACGCCGATCTACATCTCGGTTTGCGAGAGATTTCTGCCTCTAGGTATCTCCCACAATGGGTCAGGACGTAAAAAGATCTCGACTTGTCTCTCAGTATATGTAGCAGCATAGTGCATGTGTGTGTGTGTGTGTGTGTGTGTGTGTGTGTGTGTATGTCTGTAATGGGAAAGGAAGAGACAAGGATAAGAAAGAGATTTTGTGGCCTTTTTGTTAAGGTACTGCTTCGTGATTCGCCTGGTAATGATGAGAATAACCAAAGATAACTTCCGAACAGATCAATCTACAGAATCCGCTATGGTCGGAACTCTTAGCCGTCATCTGCAATGCTGACTCTGAGCTAAACGCAGCCGGTCGCTCCCGTTTAGCATGATTCCTAGCGGAGAACGATATTATTCGAAACCTTGACCTTCAATTGCACGTGGATTATCGATGAACTGCGCGCACGTTAGTCATGGAGGTAGGTGTGTGTTACAAAAGTGCCACACATTCTGCACATTTTGAGTTCAAAATTGCAGTGTATTGAATACCACATCAATTCACTGAGGTGAAACAGTGGTATCGATTGGGACATGCAAAAGTATTACTGAACTCCCTTCACAGGGAGCCGAAGACTTCCTTTAAGGATCGACCCAACGATGAAACGACAAAGGATGAAACTACGATTGACACTATGAAACATGGAATGGGCCATATGTACTACCACTGTTGAAGCGACAATATAATTAATGGAAGCACTCACTCCCTCGTTCAAAGAAGGTTCGCTCTGCACCAGGTGGTGTGTATATGATATTTATTGTGAGCCACGATGTTTATTTATTTATTTATTTATTTAACCTCAAAAAAATTATATCTGTGTGGCATACTACGGGGAGAAGTGCAATTCATAGGCTAACTTCACTATGCTGTAATTCACAGGCGGAGAGTGAATGCAGTGTACAACTGCAAAAGGCTGTTATTACATCATCTTCGTCCCGTACCATCACAGCATCTTCGTCAGTAGAAAGCGTCAGGGCGTTCTGGCACGAACGCATCCATCATGACTCTGCACGGTGTCACGTGGTAATCATTGTAATAGAGCTTCCGATTATTGGCAGTGGGACATATAGGGATCTCCTGTATTCACTTGATATAGGTATCTGTGATAACGATATTTTTGCCAAAATGAAGGAACTACTTCGCAGACAGCACTATGAGACAAGAAAAACCATGATTCCCAGCATGGGGTTGTCTCTGCGGGACTCCAACAGAGATGGACTCGCTGACGGTGAACCAGGCCTTCCATACGCGTGACAGAAGGTGATGGAGGTGTGGGAGGATTGCACGGAAGGAATTTAATAAATGAACTTGGTTGAATCAAGTGTCTGGTACGAATTATAAAAATGTTGCCAGTTCTTTGTATCCAACCACTGAAGTTACAATAATCGCCGTGAAGTTTTGGACAAAGTAACCCATGTTTGAAACAATATAACTGCGTTTTGTACGGTAATTTGGAGGACAGTAATGCTTCAGATAGTGTTGACTTTGGTATCAAGGACACTAAAGTTGCACAAGATCTTTTGGCACCGTTAATGAGAGCGAATTGGTACGTGTTCTTCCTCAGGACTGACACACAACCGACGTTATTTTTTGACGTGAGAAATGTTTGTTTAATCAAGAATTTCTTCACCGACTATAGAATATCTTCCCTGTGTCTATAGGAAGTGAAAGTGTCGATGAATATGCCTACAAATTATACTTAAGTTATACAATATTGAAACATCGCAGATCTCGTAATTCTAAATGCTGAATCACAAGACTTCGTAAGTTCATCTTCACAACACCCAAGACACAGGGAAAATTTAGTACGAATCATGAATCATAAAGTGAAGACTATGTGAAATAAATGTCCCTGGTAGTCAACCTCGTATTTCACTCGAAAAATCAAGGGGGTAATTTCGTTTTTTCCTTATGTTTGATATAAAATATAAAAATTAGAATTAAGAAGGAGTTAATAATACATTAATAATATAAATAGAGAGTACTGATATTTATATATTTATCGGCATTATATTCTGAATATTCTCGTTTCCATAAATTCTTTCCTTTGTTACTAAAAAAGTGACTATAGGAATTCCATATGACTTTTCTCATATGTTAATATGACGAATGAAAGAACGAAAAAGAACGGTAATGACTTTTGAAATGTACCTCGTAATTTTTTATTCACGTTGACAAATCTACTAAATGTGCCAAATTCCTCACAGCTCCTGGAAAGGAAACGGGCTCTGGAGATAAGTTGTCAGCAGCGTCAAGTGCTCAAGCCAACACCACAACTGTGTGTCCACAAAACTCATTAATGAAAGACTAGTGAGTCGATTTTTCTTATTCCAAGGTCACTTTTTCAACTACTTAGGTCACACAGCGACCACCGTAAGTAACGTATGTGTAACTTTTCAGTACTTTGCAGTAACTTGCATACGAAAGTTAGTCAAAACTGACTTACTTAACGGAGGGAACATATTCATGTAATACTAATATTTATAGTTACAACACTCGGCGTAGAAATCATGTTCATCAAGTGTCAGTATCAACAGCTCTCTACAAGAAATCTACGTACAATTGTTACTTTACGTTACTTGTACGTTACTTTACAACGCATTGCCAGATGAAATTAAACAATTAAAATTGGTGCACAAATTTAAGTTAAAAGTAAAATCTTTTCTGCTGCAAAACTGTTTCTACACAATTAGAGACTATACTGATCGTCAAACAGAAAAATGTTTACTTTAACCAAACAATGATATAGTATTATGAATTAGTTTACATTTGCATTGTATAATTTTTAAAAAAGACTTAAATGCCTATAACAAGTAATGTACTTCAGCTTCCGGGTCAATGACCCCCATCTCGATCGGGTTTTTGTCCAGTTTCCCTGATCCATTCAGCAAATGGACGTAAATGTAGCTTCACTATGCGCATGTTGTGTAGATCTTTCCTTTGCTTGTAATGGAAATAGAACTTAGGGTGAGTTTCTATTTTGTTAGCAATACAGAAAAATCAAATCTGTTCGTTCATTTACCGTTACAAATAATTTTTCTATAATTCGACAACGAAAATACCTATTTTTTGAAATGTTAATCTCTCGCTTTTTTAAAATTTATTATAATAATAATAATAATAATAATAATAATAATTATTATTATTATTATTTCAACTATTAATAGTTAAATTGTTGGGAAGGGATTCTGAAAATCAAGAAAACGTGCGCAGATGATTTTCTCCCCCATACGTCACACACAGTTTTTGCCTAAATAAATAAATAAAAATAAATAAAAATACCCAGAAACAACCGTCTTCTGGGCGGGACTCGAACACGCGACCCTTCAAGCCGCGGCAGCCACAGCCTTTCAGCCTTAGCGACCTCGGTTATCCAGGTCGTCAGTAAATGGAATTGTTATCACTATTGTATTACCAACAGGTTCAGGAGCTACTAAAGATACGTAATATTTGCAATATCATTAACAGAAAATTAATGTGAAAATTCTACTCTTCTTAATATTGCCAACATTACTATCTAAATAAAAATTTAGATAAAGCATGTTCGATACTGAATGAAATTTACTACGCTTGTACCACGCCAAAAATATTTTTTGGGTGTGACAATCTAAAGATAGTTTGAATGTACGGGTGAGCGAAAATCGTCACATTGCGGTCAGGGCCGAGCCAGTATAACTCTCCCTTAGTTTCTGTAATTCTATTGCCAAAACCCCCTATGATAATCACCAAGACTCATTGATTGAGAATGATTAGAAAGAGCCGAAATTTTGAAACAAAATTTATTTATTTATTTGTTTATTATTTATGTTCACTTAAAAATTGCTAATTGATGTACAGTTCATAGATCTTAAACTCCAAAATTATACAACCCTTTAAATAAATATACATATTTAATATGTTATGGTACGAATGCAACCAATTTACATTATACTTTCACTAAAACCATACTAGGACATGGTTCGCGTTTTCTAGCGGCGTCATCACGAGTGCTGTCACTAGCATGAAATTACTGAGGCGCTCAGCATTTTAACAGCGTAGACGGCCATGACATGATTGCGAAATGGTGACAAACTGCGAACAGGTCTTGGGGACATCCGGGTAGAAGAAAGCACTTTTACTTAGTTACCGGAAGTATACGCTTTCTTTTTGTAGACTATGGTTTCGAGAATAAGTGCTAAATTATCTACGGACCAACACATATCAGATGATTGCCGTCGAGAAGAAAGTAGAGAAACAAAAATAAAAGTGTGAATATAATTAAAATGCTGAATTAAGTAGTATGGGGTTAACATACTTATTCTCAAAGACCTAATTCGCTTGTTTAACAACGTCTGGGGGTGGCGGATATTCACAGGGCGGGGAATTCCTCAATGCTTATCACGGTTTTCACGAGTAAAGGAATTGTAGAAGAGTCTATTCTGGAATCATAGATATCAGCACTTAGTCGTTCATATTAAACGGTATAATAGTTTAATTCATTAATATTCAAACACACACAGCGAGACACACATTAATATCCATGATAAAACAAACGTACAATCATTTGAACGGAGGTACGGTGTTCTCGCCTTTGCATTTCAAATTCATCCCCCTCGACTACCCGGGTCATCACCTATGCTTACCATTCCTACTGTTTTTTCACATTCTTTGGAATTCTCTCTTGTACATGTGATTCCTTGGGTGGGCGTTTTCCGGGTGGCGGTGGCGGCGGCGT
Source organism: Teleogryllus occipitalis (assembly GCA_011170035.1). Classification (NCBI taxonomy): domain Eukaryota; kingdom Metazoa; phylum Arthropoda; class Insecta; order Orthoptera; family Gryllidae; genus Teleogryllus; species Teleogryllus occipitalis. The sequence continues at coordinate 549,996 of BLKR01008961.1, forward strand.
CAGCCGCGGCGGCGGGCGCCAGTGGGCACGGCCGCAACGATAACGAGCGACGAAGGAGGGCATGTGTCTCGTGAAATTTCCATACAATATGCGCACGCTTCACGAAACGGACTCGCTGCTCGCTTCCAGAGCGCGTTTTATCATTAGCTGGCGCATTATGCGCCACGGATCTCGGGGCGACCGTTAGCGCTCCGGCGCGCAGCGTACGCGACCGCCACCGCCGGCTTCTTCGACGAGCGTTTGATCGGCGGCGGCGGCGGGAGTGCTTTGTCACGCGGCGCTCGTCGCGCGGGCCTGCGAGCCGCCCCCGCCCCTGCCCCGGCCCGCCCCGCCCCGCCCCCGCCCTTGCGCGCCACTCCAGGGGGCTAAAGTTCACCTCCTACACTCACGTTCTTACACCTTCCTACCTTCACTTGATGAATGATGAGAAATCCAAAATGAGCTACAAGTTATTTGGGATTATTTACTTAACACTAGGTATCACACGGATGCACGTGTGCCAATTATCGTCACTTTCCGGTTGAATAACACTGGGGGGAAAACATCATCATCCCTATATTTACCACCCTCCGAATGCTGAAAATATTAACAGGCGGTTTTGGGATGTATAACAATTACAAAATGCAAGGCAGACATCACATTTTCTGTCCGATGCTTATGAAACTACCATGAGACGTTTGATTTACACGTCTCAATAACTATTCACGAATATTCTCCGAGGAAGATGATCATAAGAAAAGCGAAAACCGGTTTGTTTGAAAAAAATTTAATTTTGTTCAGAATGTAAAATGTAGGAAAAGAGTTGTCGCCCTTAAATGAGATTGAATTGGTGTTTTTCTTTGTTGTGTACTACATGATACAAAATAGAACAAAAAAGATCTGCAAGTTCAGAGTGATGCAATTCTTTAAATATAGTTCTTTCAAGTTGGGCTGCGTAAACTTCACCTTCCAAATATGTTATTAGCATTTCCCTGCAATTTAGCTACTATTTTCCCCAACATTAGTTTAATATTTTCCCGTAAATTGTAATGAATTAAAATATTAACGTTAGATTATTATGATAGTATTAAATAATCTTACCGGTCTTAAATACGTTTCGCGCATAACAATTAAACAGTTAGTGAACCATTTTTATTCGGAAGTTTCATTCTTCCCTATGTGCTTCTTTCTCGTGGCAGATCGTTTGCATTCTTTACCTAAAGTTGAAGGATTAGCAACCAGTTCCCAGTCGCATCCTACTGACTTCCTTGTGTGGAGGCATATTTCTGCGATTTCGTAAAGAATCCGAACCTCATTATAAGGGCTTAATTCGGAGTAGCTGCGATGTGATGGAGTCGGCCTTCGGTGTAGCGGCGACTCCATCGCCGCCGCCGCGGCTCGCCTCGGCCGGCGCGTCGCGGGTGGCCCTGGCCGGGCGTGGAGGGGGCGGGGGCAGCGGTCGAGAGACGCCTCCCGTTGATTTATGTCCTCGCCGCGAACTACTTGACTACCGAAATGAATTCTTTAATAGTATGGAGGACTGCATGCCAGAAAAATCGTAAAAACATTAAAATTCAAATCGCAGTGCGGCGGAGATGAGTGACGACGAGAATCTTTAATTCAATCCTTCTCACTGGTTTGGGGAACTCGCGACACCACGCAATATGCAGAGGAGTTTTCTACATTACAATTTCTTCCATTTCAGTGCTGTATGATGCAGTGTTTGCACCTGTTAATTGACAGGCGGATTAAATGACGGGTGAGGAGAGATTCAGAAGGCAGTTTCCCAAAAGGTGTTTTTTGCGGTTCAAATATTTCACCTGAATTATGTCAAATTTTACCCAAAAGTATGTTTTATTACTAAGACTTTAATTAAAGATTCATCACCCTTCATTTACATGTTATGGTTTTTGCCACATTAGTAAAAATAAGACAGAAAGAAGTACCTAAACAGGATGTAAATTGATCGGAGTTTATTTACGGCAACTTAGCGACTATTCGTGAAAGAACCAGAAACAAATATTTTGTTAATTTTTCAACATGTTAACATTGTTGATAATTTTCCTACCTTAAAACCCTTGTTAGAACAATAAAAATAATGTAAAACATTCGTATTTTGACTTTTGAAAAGTAGTATAAAATTGTCAATGCTCTAAAAAGTATGATTTTAAAAATTATTAACGCGAATTTAGAGCAATTTTAGCAAATGTTTTTTAAATAGACCGCCAGTACTAAAATGTAATATACAATAAATGCTCATACGTTTACCTACCCTTGTATACTGTATTTTGGCAGGTAGGTTCAGCACCACATTTAGAAGAATACTGGCAGAGGTGGTTATCCACAAAGTTCATGCTTCACAAAATAATATAAATGAGAGGGGGCGAGCCAGCTGTCACCGTCAATAGAACTCGGCACCACGAGGAGTCAATGGCCGCATGGCTCCAGGTTTAATAGGGGGCGACGTCTGTGTCACACCCAACTCATGGACATACTTTTGTCAATCACCGACGATGAGGTCAAGATCCGTCGCGGAGTAGAGGTTAAAATCCTGATATAAGAATACAGATATTTACTCAGTTTCGTTCCTATCGTCAATGAAAAATCAAAAATATAAACCTACTTGAAAGGACGAAATAATGTTTTCACATTCGTTTTGCTTCAGTATTCAATTTCCTTCATCTTTCTTTGGAGCCCACCAGGAATTGTTTTGAAAACAATGCTCTCTACCGGGCACACGTGCATGTAAGTAGGAAAGAATTGCCGGCGACATTGAATGGGTTTAGTCAGTACTGATGGAATTCTTTAAAGAAGATACATTTTTATATCTTGTAGCAAAAAGTCCAACAAAACAAAAGTTATTTTAATTATCAGCATAGGCCAAAACCATCATCACGAACATCACGCCAGCCATGCAATACGCTCATCTGATAATGTTCCTCATGTGTTAACTTCCCATCATGAGAGACGAGAAGCACTCAATGTTGAAAAGTACAAGAACCAATTATTTCATTACTGCTGTCACGTCACCCGGCAATGGTTATTAATGTATTTGTCCATCTGACTAAGTCACTCATATTTACAATTTACAAGACACGCTAATTACAATGAATGTGAAATCCATTCGTATAACACGTTTTAAATGATTCTGTTATCCATTAAGTTGAGTTTGCACGAGCGTACTATATGTCATTAGTATTTATCACTCAGATGGAAGCTGATTAGTAACATGAGACTAGTATCATAGGAGATCGAGTTATTTTCTCTATGCTAGTATAATTTACGCGTTAATGTGAAGAAAAGGATATAACTTGCAAGTAGAGCATCGATAGTGTAAAATTATCAATATCTATGGAAACTTGTCGTTAGAGCCATGCAAGGTATCTGCACAGAATGAATTATTATTGCCTCCGCCTTTGGAGAAATGAGTTGAAACACTATTCCAATACAATATTTTATCTTCAACGATAGAAGAACTTGAAAGTGAAGCGAAAAAGGAAACAGAAGAGAAGATCGAACAAAGAAGAAGAGAACTATTGGCTTCATAGCTCAAATTTGAATAGAACTATCAAATAATAATGCATATCAATTCAGAATGTTTTAGAAAATGGTTACCGATCAGTTTGATGTTTTGTTGTAAAAAGTTACTCCGACGATTCAACGAACAAACATGAGGTGCAATTCCAGCCAAAATAAAATTAGAGGCTACTTTGTCAATATTAGCATCGAGAACCAGCAATCGTTTCTTCATCTAAGTTCAAAACTGGGCACTTCAAAATTAATGTCAAAACTCAAAGAACTCTTGAGAATGCTTTTGATATTTTACTAATTCACTTCAGAATTGGTACTTTCTTGACATCGATATATCAGAATATGCCAAAATTGTTCGCATATCGTGTATACTTGCTTTTTTAACGTGACAGCTGAGAATATTATCTTCCACGACTGGCACGATATGGCACGACTTTTTGCGTCTTTCTCGGTTCTGACGCGAGATGTCGCATGATCGCGACCGTATCAAGCAGTGCTGCAGATCAAGCGACTGTAGCGGCACGACCAAGAATGACGCGCAAATCCGTGCCATATTCCATCTTGAAGATAATACCCTCAGCTGCCACGATACGAAAACCCAAGTGTCCTTTACCTACCAGTCTCAGAAAAAAACTTCAATCATATACTCAATTATAAAGTGTATTGACTAAAATTAGGGAATCTGTAGAAATTATACGATGATTATGGAGGCAACAAATTGATTTTGATTGCAAAGTATTCATGAAATACGTCATTAACATTCACTAAATATTTCCCGAGAGAAAAATACACTACATATTTTGTAAATGAAGGTGTCATCACGTGGCAGTCTAGAGTTTTACATTATTAATAATGCTAAACCTTAATTTTTAATTTGAATTGTATACAGTTGTTTACGTTTGCCATGTGATTATATAAATAATAAAAATTAAAATAGCTCAAAATGTTATGCTTTTTATTACTTACATTAGGTAGAATACTTCGCTTTCGTCCAAACTTCTGACCAAACAGTATCCCCCCGCTATCACGGTATGTTCGGTACTACTTAAAAGAAATCACTTCTACTAAGATCGCCTACATTTTCCTATCTTCTCCTTTTCTTGCTAATGCGTTGAGCAAAGAACTGTCATTTTATTTCTCGCTTAGGGAACCTGAAATCCATCCTCTTCGATGAGTTTTATAAATGCCTATTCTATTCTGATTCTAGACGCATTCATGGAATTAACTCCTGGATGCATTTTAGACTGGTTTCAGAATTGCGTTTCCGTCGCCGTATTTTTTTATAATAACCACTCACAAAAAAGCTAAAGAAACCGATTGCTTATAGTTTTTGGTAAAATTGATGGGGTAGGTCGTTAAGTAAACAAGTTATCCTTTTATCCACTTGGGCTTGCTACACTTACTAAAACTACTAAATGTAATACAAATATATGACAAGTGAGAGGGATAACTTATAATGAAAAGTAATAAGATCATATAAAATCGTCCTTAGAGTACTGCCTTTAATCATTGTATTTTATGATACTTTAATTATACCACTACGACGTTTTAATGAATTTTTTCATGAAATCATAAAATTACAAAAGATCACATGACATAAGAATCTACGAAACGGGCAAAAAAATGTGAATGAACTTTATCGATCTTGTTTTAGCGCATACGCGTGGGAGACATATGATTGAGAGATGGATTTCAGTTTAATTTGTCATTCATATTTCAACAAAACATCTACGCAATTCTCAAATAATAAATACTTCATATTTTTCAACAAAATTCAAATGGAAGCATTTGAGATCAATTGTCGAAGGTAAATAGCTATGATTCTGGTTAATCCAAAACATCGGATAAAACATTTGAACTTTACTTTCTTACGAGTATAAGAAGCTATTCACATGCACAAGCGTTACTGAAACCTTTCATTAATGTCTTTCAGAGACCACAATTATTCAACATCACGCATACCATGCGTTTCAAGACATAAAGTGTCTCATAACGTTCCTCCGAAAATTATTTTGAAAATAGTTTTTTAGTTTGTAATGACTTTAATGTTGAACTATTTTGAGGATACAAGAATATACTAGGAGGCTATAGGAAAATTATTAATTACTTTTGTTTGGAATGCGATAGGATACATTAAGAAAAAAAGTAAGTTAAGAAAGACAACAGTGTTTAATGCATATTTCCAGTTGGTTTCGCTGGCAGCTCCCAAGGAACTAATGTAGTGAACTATGAATAGAGTCCAGGAGCCTCGTTTCGTGCGGCTGAAGGCCTGAGGGACGGCTGCATCGATCCAGCGCCTCGGCGTGGCCATTCAGCGGCAGCCGACTTCAGCGCACTTGGGCCTCTCCGTCTGCGCGGCCACACAAAAGACGCGGCCTCGTTTCTTGTGCCCCCGACGCCACTGTCCAATAAAATGCGTATAATTAACTGGGCATGATACATCTTGCCTGCACTTAACACTTTCTACAGTTTCAATACGCACACCACTGAAATCGTTCTGCTTTCATTCTCGGCTCGCAACACACGCTTTGCTCTCACTTTTCGTGAGTCCGCCCTCACAATGCGGCGTTTCAAGACCTCCATCTCGAGCAGATCAAGTTAATCAGCGGGCCCTGACTTTTCTTTCCTTCGTAATAGCGGCGTGGTGTCCCATGCGCGTTCCGCATGTCGGGCGCCAGTCCTCGGGCCGGCATTGTCCTCGCGCCGCCCTCGCCGCCCTCGCCACAGTCACGCTGCCCTCACGGACTCCGTACTCCATTCCTTTCGCCCCCAATACTCAGGTAACATGGGTTACCCTCGATGATTAAATTGAAAGTGAGTATCATATTTACAAAATAGTAATTCCAATGAATCTTCATCCACCACGGGATCGAATACGGAGCATCTGATAGTTTTATGGAAACTTTATTGCCTGATTGTAGGCCTGATTGAGTCTTTATTGCCATGTGTAAGCTAATAGACTCGATAAAATATTGTTGCGTAGAAGAAAATTAATTACTTAGACAAATATACTTATCCTCTTATTTTCTCTGAAGATCCTAGGGAACTTAACAGTGAAAGGGAATGCTACCGCAATAATTAAATGAAACACGAGAGTAAAGAATTTCCATAGAATTAAATGTAAAGAGTTTAGCAATGAGATGAGACAATAGTGAAAATATTCAACATACTTTGTAGTGTATCATTTCAAACATTGTAACAGGAATAAACTTAGATATATGTGATATTGTGAAGTCATGAATTCAATTCAATAGTAGGGAAAACTCAAAGCAATTGCTTGATATATGATCTCTTCGGTGATTTGACTAAGCGATTCTGACTGAAGCGTGCTTAGTTGAAATTGCGCATGAAAGCATGAAATTATTACCCATTACTTTGGAAGTGCAACAACATAGCATAGGATGGAACTGCATCTACAATAGTATAGCCTTGATCATCTTCAATAGTTTATTCCATTTTGTACAATTCTCTTAAAGGTTCTTTAAGAAGTTCGCAAGAATTCGAACCATGATTAAAAAATTAGAGCCAAGTAAACCTAACATTTAAATATTTTTTTTTCTTTTTTGTAACCCAAGCCGGTTAACTTCTTTACCGCAACAGGGTGCCTCTCGAACTGTACTTAAGAGATCCCTCAGATTTGGAATCACCAGAATTGCAAGGCCCTGCGCGTCACAACCCGCGTGAAAAGCTAGGGAAAATATCCATGCCTTATGTTAGAGAGATTCACTGTCCTAAAATAACAGGAGAACAGGTAATATTACAATTCCAACTATAATATTGAGAAAATATCCCTGTGATTTCATGAAATAATACGATAGATTAACTACAGAAATTATCGAAAGTAAGTTATAAATTGTCCTTAATTCATTTCGGGGCTCTTCAAATTCAATGATAACCTCTACGTCACACTACTTTGTTTAATTTTTACATTGAAAAAGAAGGAAATGAAGAGAAAAAATATACTTTATAACCTTTTTGTCATAAGGGAAATAGATATCCATGCGAATCGTATATCCTTTATACCAAATTCTGAATCCCCACAATTTTTCCCGAATCATCTTAGAAAGCATTAAATTTATTCAACAGGTGAAGTATCACTTACTAGAAAGGTTCAGGTAGTTTTCGTTAGTCCAAGGTTCAATGTTTCCGAACATTTTTAAACAGAAAGAATGTTAACACCCGCAGTTTTATCTAATTAACAACATGAAACTTAGAAATCAAAAGGATAAAATATTTTATCTCCTATCTTGCCAAACAGCCAAACGTTTCTACCACGCATACAAAGAGTAAAAAGCCAAAGATAATACAAGCGATACTAATAAATCCAATAGAAAAAGTGCATATGAGCATGTATTGAGATTTGAGAACACGGATGTGATGGTACAGATGTGATCATGAATCCTCCATTTCGTGGAGAAACAAGGCCTTCTTTCTTAATTTTCTCGCTGCACTCCTGTGACCATTATTTTCATCTTTGTTGAGAGAATCTCGATGAACTGCATGCCCTGCATGGAGTTGGTCAATTTGTGAAAAACGATAAAATTGTTTTTTTTTTAATTTGTTGCGTCCGAGTTGACGCAACGCGTCTCCAAGCCACTTGGGGGTTTTGAGCGTTTTTTGCGCTTGGGGAGAAATCCTCTATTATCTTTTTGCACATTAGAGTAATCCTCCATTAGCCACGTTATCTGTCATATGTCACGTCACGTTGCAGTCAGTTGTCAAGAGGACCGACTGGTAGCATCTCCGCGTACATGCCTCCAACTACGCGCTCCTGCATCACTACTCAGCGGCCAGAATTGGGAAGGAATACGGATAGGGGTAGGGTTTAGGACACTACTCAGGGGTTGGACTAGCCCTTGTGAAGCAGCGAAACTCGACTTGTTGGACCAAATTTCACATGAGATTCGACGTGAATCGAACCCGGACCTCAGTGGTGAAAGCTAGCGACTTCGCTATGCACCACGAGCAAGCTAATGGTTCAAATGTATAACAAAAATTTTCCTCAACAATAATCATTGAATGAACAATCTACAGTTTATATAATTAAATATCACGAGGAAGGATTTTCTAACACTTTGTTGAAAGATAATATCAAATAAAGTTAGAGCTGCTTACGAAATCCATATGTATATTGTTCATAAGCATAAATAAAAAAGATTTAATTATCAAGCAGTCGAACATGAATATTGACAAACATAAATTGAATGATATTATATTTTACAACGTAGACATCTTTACAATCTTAAATAGTAACTATACTGATGCAATATTGTTGTTTGCAATCTAGTTCATTGTTTTGTAAAATTAATATTTAGCGAGTTTGAGATAAATTTTCAAGAGAGAATTTCTCAATATGTTTGAACGTTTCAAAATTAGTCACGTCATTTCATGAATGCCTAATAAATTATAATTTAGAAAGCTCAAGTTTCTACAAGGAAACACACAAATAATCCGCAAGCAATAAAATACAAAATAAAAAAATCTTGTGAATTTTCAATTATGTTTTTCTGTCACCACCCTTCTCCATCAAGTCATATTTCATATTTGCTCAGACAGTAACAACCCAAGTAACAAATTATTGACACCATTCTTGTGTCGGTTCTTGATGGCGAATATGGGTGCCAAATATTGATCGCTCTTACTGGCGTTAACTAGAAAATATCAAACAATACCAACCCCAAAATGGGGTTTCTCAATGGACATGTTTCCAGAGACTGGGTATTAGAAATCATGAGAAGTTTATACACAACCACCACCACCACCACCACCACCACCACCGACAACAACAACAACAACAACAACAACAACAACAACAACAACAACAAAGACAAAGACAACGACAATCCCAGTATTGTAGCTCATTTTGTAAACCATTATATCTCAAAATAATATATATTTCAGGTATAGACATAACATTAACTCTGTGTACCAAGCCGTAATGAGATTGAGAAACAAGTATAGAGCGAGAAGTATCCCTTGGTGCTTGACAACGCCGCAGGCCTCGTTTCAGGCATTGTTCTCTGAGAAATCCCCGTCCTTCTACTTAATAGCGTTCTCTCAAGTCTGCGCTCTCGACTCGATCGCTTCCCCTCTCCTCTTCCACTCCCTGCGCATTTTTAGTATCGCGCTCACTCTTTTGTTTACTTTCAAAGAGGATTCTTCTCCCACTTTGTGTAACTGACATTTAATGATAGCCTGACCTTTCACTCGTGGAATTTAAGGATCCACCCTACAGCTATAGCCAATGTCGTCAGCTATTATATCAAAATACATCTTCTGACCCCATTTCAGAGGGATTCAATATTACCTTGAAATAAACCTCTTGTTTTTAGAAATAACACACAATTTTACTTCAGTTCATGAATCAACGTCTTTGAAAAACATTTTTGAAGTTGCTCAGTCTTAATGCGCCCTCAATCAACCACAAGTTCTCATTTATACAATGTCAAATGCACTTGAAAAAATCTTAAAATTAACGCTATAAAAACTACTTAACTGAAGAATAAAAATGTCAGAAGAGGCTACATCAACCTCAGTAATTGTAACACTCCACAGATCAATATTTACTCTAATGTATCGCGGGGAAAACCATACATATTTTCTTAATTGTTTTACCTTGGAAACCGACGCAACTTCATTATTTATTTCGCTGAGATGCAACAACCAATAATGAATTGTTTTGTAGTCTATATATGAAAAAAATATGTTTTGAAATAGGAATAAAAAAATATGGCTATATACCAGCCTGCAAGAAGATTGATCTGTATCCACAACATTTGAACGTATGACAATAATCATCAGTCAAATTAGTTTCTAAAGTATACAAATATTCCTTAAGATTAGAATATATCCTCAAAAAATGTTGTTAAGGAATTACGTAAGGTAAATTTAATTTGTTTTTAATGTTTTGAAAAATTGAAATTCGTCAATGGTGTGATCGATGACATTATGAGAGGCTTTTAGGCTCTTCCTGCACTGTTCTGGTCGGCTGAGATGACTCAGGGTAACAGATGTTGTCACTGCAGTGTCTCTGATCACGAGGTCCTGAGGTTAAAGTCCCGACTCTGGTAAATTTTCGACACTTGCTAGAGAGCTAGGTCGAAATGAGCCGCTATCTAGAGGAGAATTCTAGGGGTGGCTGTTTTTTGATTGATTGATTTTTTCGTGTTTCCGGGCGCGTCAACTGCTTTGGTAATTAATCCCGTTAATGTAGTGCATGTTCTTTTTCTCGGGGTGATCTTACCCCGCTGGATGGCGAGATCCGGCGCCGACCTACCGCCGGCTAGTGGGGTTTTCCCCCTAACTAGGACTCTCCCACCAGCCGGGACAAGCTCTAAGCTCCCGACCGGTCTCCCGGAATATGTGATAGTGTATTGGATGTTAGTGTACGTGTGTGTGTGTGTAAGGGGAGAGGATAGGACAAGGAATAGGAAGGACAGATCGCGCGCGGTCTGTGGTCCGTTTAGTAGGGCACTGCTCCAGCATTCGCCTGGTGTTGATCGGAGAAACCGCGGAAAACTACCGATCAGAGCAGCCGGTCTCTAGAATTCTCCTCCAGACAGCGACTGAATTCGACCTAGCTGAAAAGCTAGGGTCGAAAATCCTGCCGCCGTCAGGACTCGAACCTCGGTCCTCTCGGTCAGAGGCGCTGCAGTGACATCAGTTGATGCACGGAGCTACCTTTCGCGGTGGGTGGCTGTTCTGATAGGTAGTTTTCCCCTGTTTTGTCCGATCAATAGCAGACGAATGCTATAGAAGTCCCCTTACACACGGGCTATGGATTGTGCGCGATTTTTCCTTTCTAAATTTTGTCGCCTCCTCTTTCCTTATACACACACACATACACTGTACTACCAAAAGCCAAAGACCAGTCGGGAGCTTAGCTTGTCCTGGATAACGTGGGGTCCCGCTGGGGGAGTTACCTGAAGAGAGAAACCCCGCAGAACAACGTGTAGGTCGGCTCCTGTTCTCTCGTTCCAATGGGGGGAAACACTGCCACATTCCAAGATGAATTAACATGCATTAGCTTTACCAGACTAATAATCATTATAGTTGACGCACCTGGAACATTAAATAATCAATCAATCAATTCACATCTATAGAAAAGCACAAAATATTTTATTCATGATGGCGGAGATTGCTTCTGAAGTTGCTCGCATTAGAAAGTGAATGGTATATTGCGAGCTCTACTACCAAGTCTTTTGCACGATACCTGAATATTAGGATGATGATGATGATGATGTGAATTATGATATAAGCGGCAGAGAAAGTGGAAGACCCCAGATTTTTGATCGATTGATCGATTAGTGATTCAGGATGCATCAAGTACTAAGATCACTAGTCCCGTAAATGTAGTGAGGTTTTCCCTCGGAAGGTGGGGGGGATCTCTCCCTGTGGCTGGGGAGATCCGACGCCGACCTACCTGACGACTAACTGGGTCTCCCCAACCAGGTATCTCTCACCATCAGAGTACGTGTGGTGGTAGTGTAGTAAGGGGAGAGGATAGGACAAGGAAGGGAAAGGAAAGATCGCGCGCAGTCTCTGGATCGTTTGTTAGAGTACTGCGGCATTCGCCTGGCGTTGTTCGAAGAAAACACGGAAAAATACCGATCAGAAAATTCGCCAGAATTCACCTCCAGGTAGCGGCTAAATTCGACCTAGCTATCAAGTTAGTGTCAAAAACTCCTGCCACCATCGGGACACGAACCTAAGATTGCAGTGAAATCAGTTGATGCCTTGAGCTACCTCTCCCTGGAAGACCTTAGAGAAAATCTACCGCTTTGCTCAGAAGAAATTTCACAAAGCTTACCTGGGATTTCTAGAGCGGGACCCAGAGGTGGAAGGTGAGAGGTCTGCCTGTGACACCATAGGCCTTGCTGAGTGCAGCACAGTCAATGCCAGTCACTGCTCAGGAAAACCAATTTTTTGTTATTTAAGGTCGCATTAACATCTAGGTCATTAGAGAACACTAATGGAGTTAACGTTATGGCAAGTATGAAGATGAAACGAAATGGTGATGATAAGGAGTGAAATGACGAACACAAATACAACCATGTCCAAGGCGGGACTCGAACGTGCGACCCTTCGGTGCGAGATCACTACAACACTACTGTCTTAGCAATCTCGGCCACCGGGCCGACTGAAACTAGTTTCAAGACTACCAAACACATAGTTTCAGACGCAACAATAGAATTGGACATGCTATTCAGGCAAAAGAGTAAAGCAACTTGTTCAACAGAGGCAGTGTTTCAATACAAAAGTTATTGAGTTGCCTAAGTGAACAACTCATTTTTATTATGCTCCACATTTTTCACAGAAAGAAACCTGATAATAAATGACTCATGTTAGAAGTTATGATCACATTCAGTACTATGATCACACCATACTAGTAGCTTAAAGCAAAAAAATCTGCTTATCCATTGGACAATATGGAAACGTTATTAAAACTATTATTTTCTTTCTTTCTTTCTTATGGTTCATTATCCCAGTAAGGGTCATGATGTATTATCTGTTTTATCGGCATATTTTCGCACTATTCGTATTAATAATTTCATATGAGATGTGAAAGTTGCATTAGACTGGCAAGATTGAATACATTGTGCTCTTTCACAGACAATGCTACGGAGAAATGCGTTCTCATATTCAGAAAGTTTAGTTAATTTCACAATGAAATTAGTATTAAATATAATACTGCACGTTTCAACCACTTGAAATACTGTATACTAAATTAGTTATAAATTGATATAGAGATATTGATTAATAGATTGATAGAGAGATTAAGAAGTAACATTGAATTGGTGAACAATAAAACTGTGCAACAATTGTCAATAGTAACATGGCAATGTTATGCTTTTCAGATATTAATAAACCGCTATTTAGATACAAGAGTTATATAGTTGTACTAGTCGTAGCAATTTCACATTACATAGCGAGAAACGCTACTTCAACAGCCACATGCCAATGGTATTCCGGTACCCGGAGAGCAGCATTGGAAGGAAGCGGGTCAATGGTGCTCAAAAAATATTGGAAAATAATTGAAGGAAAATTGAATATATTTAAGAACTAATAATGAAAGTATTCATATACAAATAACGATCATTTTATGACCCTCTGTGTTAAAATATTTTCAGTTTTTGAGCCATGGCAGTCATGTGCATTTTGAGATGTTTTTGTACTTTGCTGATCCTTCTACGGGGACACAGACAGTCCTTTTTGTGAAGAACTAGCTCAATATTTACAATATTCCTCCAATTCCGCAATTGTTATCTACATCGACAGACACTCAAATAAGATTGCAACTAATATATCGGTGTGAAAAGGCTGCAAGAGAATCCCGGAAATTTCACGAAGCGATTATGATTGGCAGAACTTTTTTAAACAGCCGATAAACGTTGGGAGACGAAACCGTCACTTAAGAAATGTTCCAATATTAAAATGCATAAATGATGAAACTGTAAATCCGTACCAAAACAAAAAAAAATTAAAAAATACGCTAGGGTCCATCTTTGACGGCTCCCCATTTGGTATTCAACCGTTGACCTCAGAATTACACTGCATTGATTCAGAGTTTTTTATTCTTCATTTGTTGCTTGTTTGGTTTGTACATAGATGAGTTTATGCTCTTTCATAAGTATTGTTGACTAACTACTTACTTAAACTAATTTTAACCTAGTTCTATCAGTGCTACTACATGGGGTAGATTCCTCATGAGAATAATCACTGATCATCATTGCTTCAAAAATTAGGAAGGCATCGAACGGGTATCTGTTGTTTACTCTGATTTGTGTGTTGTACGAACGTTGAGGCTAAATTGTATTGTTTTAGTTGATCGACTGATTTTGTATTGGAATAGAAGTTATTGGATAGGCGTGCTATTTGGTAAGGGATTACGTTCGTCTTTAATTCTCTACGGAGTTGCTGATTTGAAATAAACCATGGAGAATTAGTTATTATTCTGAGGAATCTGTTCCGGACTATTTGTATTTTGTTTACGTTGGATGGTGCAGCATTTGTCCAGATGGGACAAGCGTTTAGAATTACGGGTCCTATGATTGTTTTATAGTGTTATTGCATTTTTTAATAAAATTTTGGAGTTTTTATTCAGTATTGGTTTGAGTTGAATCAATCTGATTTTTGCCTGTTGTATTTTAATGTTTATGTGGATTTTATAGTCGAGTCTTGTGTCAATATTTAGTTCTAAGTATTTGATATGTTGATTTGATGGTGTCCAGTTTATTTGACGGTTATTTATATGTAGCGGGTGAGAGACAGAGAATGGTCTTAATGAAAATATTTTTGCTTTTGATTTTTTTACGTCCCAAACAGTTAAAAAATGTGTGACGTGCTACGGGGAGAAGTGAATTTTGTGCACGTTTTCATAATTTTGTGATCTCTACCCTTCGTTTCAATGTAAGAAAATCTATTTTCAAAAATCTATTTTATCCCTCAACATGTCCTTCATGAAGGAATAATACTTTCTGCGCCGACCTGGAGAACGATAATTTGAATAACTATATTTCCCACTGAATTCTAGAAGACGTGCACAAATAATGAAGTTAGATTTATGTCCAGAAGCAAAACAAGGGGCCATCTCAGCATTTGCTCAAAGGGTCAGAGAAAATGGACAAAAAACCTGATTGAGATGGGATCATTGACTCAGAAGCTGCGGTACAATACTTGTTACGGGTTGTTTAGAATTTTACAGTCCAAATGGTAATTAATACATTAAATATCACTGTTAGTATTAATATTACTTAGTTTATTTGGGCTTAGTTTTATCATCCATTTTATTGTCCATTCGTCTATTTTTTTTAAATGTTGAATTTTTGTACTGCTGTGTGTCAGCGTGCGAGTTGATATAAATATTGCCGTGCCGTCGGCGAACTGTACAAGTGGTGTGTGATGTGTGATGGGGATAAGATTGTAAAGATTGAATAGCGTTGGGCATAGTGGTGAGTCTTGAGGAAGTCATGATTTTATTGGGCGTGGGTTGGAGCTATTATTGTCTGTGGTTACTGTGAAAGATCTGTCTGATATAAACTGTGTGATAATGCTTACTAAGTATTTAGATGTTCCTGTTGTTTTGAGTTTGTGGATTAATCCAGGGTACCAAGCCATCAAAAGCTTGAGGTACATCTAGGAGTATTGCTATTGTGTGTTTCTTTTGTTGAAAGGCAGTATGAATGTATTCAGTTATTCATAGTAATTGGTGTGCTGTTGAGATGTGGTTTCTAATTGATAATTTGGAATGTTTTCTGACTTCGTTAAATACTTATTGAGTCTTTTAAAAGTATTTTTTCTAATATTTTTGAAATAGTTGTGAGGAAACTTAGTGTTTTATAATTCGCTGCAGGACTATGATTTGTGTTTGGGATCGGGATTAAATTTGATATTTTCCAAGTTATTGAGCAATAGCCTATTATGAGTGATAAATTATAAATGTTTATGTATGCGATTCTGTTTTTCTTAATATTTGATTGCTAATTAGGTCATGCTCAGGTGCGTTTCTTTTGGGCAAACTTTTATAGGGTTTTTGACTTCGGTAGGTGAAATTAATTTTATTCTCTGAGAGACGTCATTGTTTGGTATTCCATTTGAATCAATTATTGCCTGGTGGTCTGGGTGTACGGGTGTATTGTCAGGTTTGAATCTTTGAGCGAATTCTTCTAGCGATTCTAATTTGGAGCATGTGGAGGAGGTGTTATTTTTGCGGCTATTAATGCTGGAAGATGGTCTGAATCCATCTCGAATACTGGGGTTGAATGATATGTCTAATATATAGGGGTGTTCGCTGCTGTCTTGTGAGAAGTGAATAGGTTCGTATGGCGTAAGTGTGTTCAAGTCTGATATTATTTTGAGTATTTAATAGCCTGCATTGTTGAAACTCTGCAACTTCAGTTAACATTTTTTTGTTTAAATCTCCTAGTAGAATCATAGGCGTGTTCTGTTGAAGAAGGTACATTGCATTCGGGTTTTACATTTTCATATAGGGTGGATATTACGGTTGTGATTCTATTATTTACGGGAATTTTAATAGCAATTGTTTCTAACCCGGGTGTGTGTGTGACGTGTGTCAGTTTTCACACAAGAAATTGTCTTTTTAAAGAGAAAGTGTACTCCTGTCCCCTTTTATCTACTCTGTCTTGTCTTATTACGTTGTATCCTGATACGTTAAATATTTTGTCTGGACTGAGGTGCGTTTCGATGATGCATGCGATTTGTTTTCCTTTATCTTTAGGAAATATTTTAGTTCTTTTTTGTTTGAGATGTCACTAGAGTTCCAATTTAGTAGGATTAATTTTTAGTTACTTTTTCGGAGCTCAACTCTCGTAGAGGAAAGACCTCCCCGCGAGCGCTCGTGGCTACCGCTATCAGCGGACGTTCAGCAAGTGACAGTGATTACTTATTAGTGCGATAATAAGAAGTGACAATAAAACCACACCAAGTTCGGTGTGGGCCACGGCCAAAATGCCGCATTGCGGCATTTCGCAACGAAATAACGACTAGTATAATTTCGTGTAGCAAGATCTGGTGAAAAATGGACAACACAAGTTGCCCTTCAACAGGTCAACTAATATCTACAGCGATGGCTGTGGTAAACGAAACAGATCTAAATGAAAACCTTGGTGAAGTGCAAAATACTGTTTATGGTTCGGACTCAACTTATCAAGATCCAAAAATTGCCTTTTTAGAACAGCAGATCGCAATCCTTCAGCAACAAGCTCAAGAACTAAGGGAAATTGTAAAATCACAACAAGAGGTAATTTATTCCTTCCAGCAAAGTGTTCCTTATAACCCACAAAATGACAATAGTATTCTACCTATTCCAAATTTGGAGAAAAGTCAAAATGATTATACCAACTCCAAACGAAAAAGAACAGATGATCAGTGTAGTGAAAATAGTGCTAGATCAAACTCCAGACATAATATAGGTAGTACTGAAAGCAGACCTTCAGCAGCAAGTGACCTAGAAGATAAAGACGTAAGTGATAACGCTTCAAACTTAGAAAATATTACCATTCCTCCAATCAATATCCCCAAAACTGCCAATATCTTACGTAATTTCTCAAGTTTTATTTCAGAAATAAAATCCATAACCACTAATGATTTTGAAACAAAAGTTAAAAACTCTCATATATCAATATTCTTCAAAAATATAATAGATTATAGAAATTATAGAACCCACTGTGACTCTAAGGAAATCCCATACTTTACATATAGAGATCCGACGAACAAAACACTCTCTGCAATAATGTATGATGTACCATTATCATATTCCAATGAGGAAATTAAAACAGAGTTATGTAAAAATTTCCCAATAATATCTGTCTATAGACTGTTTGGCAAAAATAGAGAATCATTAGAAATCTGTGCACTAGAACTCTATGATAATGACCAGGGAAGAGATATTATGAAATTAAATAAATTATTCAATAGTATTGTTAAAATTAAATTTAAAAATAAAATAAGCCCTATACAATGTAAAAACTGCCAGAGGTTCAATCATACTCAGGCAAACTGCAAAATGGAACCTAGATGTGTTCGTTGTACAGACAACCACCATTATTCAAAATGTAACAAACCAAAAACAGCAATTCCAAAATGTTGTAACTGTTTCAAAAATCATACAGCAAATTACAGAGGTTGCCCAGTTTTTGCTAAAAATTCTACAAATAATCAAAATACTAATAATCAAAAATATATCCAAACCAGAAGAAATACAAATAATATACAAAATAACAGGACTACTCAAGAATTTAACAACACATACTACTCTACACCTGCACCAAATACTCAAAGTGTAAATCACTTCCCACATTTACCTACACCTTCTGGAAGATCTCAAAACTTCTTACAACAACAATACAATACCGCAAACAACAGGTATAATCTCACACCTATTATTCCTATTGTAACAACTCAGATAATTAATGCTATAATCCCCCATATACAAAATTTAATACAACAAATTCTTCCAAATTATATAAGTAATGGACCACAAACTTAACTCTCTTAAGTTATTAAATTGGAATGCCAATGGACTTCAAAAACAAATACTAGAGTTCAAACACTTCCTGCATGTACATAAAATTGACATTGCATGCATCACAGAAACACATCTAAATAATAGTATTAAATTATATATTCCAGGTTATCAAGTTTACAGAGAAGACAGAATATCTAAACATTCTAGTGGAGGTGTTGCTATTATTATTAAAAGAACAATAAAACATCAACAAATTTATGTACCCACCTCTAATAAATTAGAACTTTTAGCAATAAATATATATTTAATTTCAGGTCAAACAACTTTGATAACAGCCTACAAACCACCAAAATATACAATACCAATTTCAATACTTAGATCAATATTAAATTGTACAAATCAAATTTTATTAATCGGGGATTTAAATGCAAAAAATACAGAATGGGGTTGTAACACAACAACTCCACAAGGTAAATTGCTTCTTGAAACTGCTATTCAAAACAGTTGGCAAATACATGCCCCTCCTTTTCCAACATTTTATTCCTACAATAACAGTGTAACTCCTGATATATTAGATATCATTGTTACTAATAATTTTACACTACCAATCTCTCAATATCCTATTCCTGCTCTAAATTCAGATCACAACCCAGTCTTAGTGGCAATTAATTCATCGTACTCTCCATATTTAAATAAAAATTTTCTACTTACCGAACCACTCAACTGGAAACTGTTCCATTTAAATATATTAAAACTAGATGTGTATCCAAAAAACCTTATTAATGAAAAAGACATAGACCAAGCAATTACAAGATTTCATTCTAATATAATAACTGCCATCAAATTATCCTCAGTACAAAGAATTAAACAAAATACAATTAACAAAACAAATTTAATATCTCAAGAAATATTAAATTTAATATCATATAAACATCGTATACGTAGACTATGGCAAATGAACCGTAACACTACAGATAAAAAAACATTAAATCACTTAACCAGAACAATTAGAAATAAGTTAATTAAATGTAGAAATCAAAACTTTAATAATTATATCTCACAAATTCAACCTAACTCAACAGCCCTATGGTCAGCTATTAAACAAATAACAAAAAAACCTACTCAAATCCCCAAAATGAAACAAGACAATAGAATTGCAACTACAGACAAAGAAAAAGCAGAACTTTTAGCTACTCACTTTGAATCAATTTTCAATAATACTTCTATTTTAAATCCTTTATTTCATAATACAATTAC